>JZLH01S0115406.1:37417-48875 GCA_001188425.1 Eucidaris tribuloides | reverse complement strand
TGAAATTAAATAAATAGAATGAAAATAAATAAATAAATGAATGAAGAATAAATAAATGAATTTATATTTATATGGCTCACAATTGGTGAAAAAGCAAACACTATTAGTATTCTTGTCAGTTTGAAAGAAATCAGGTGAGAGACGAAACTTGAGAATTACAGATTTCAGAACTACTACATGTAAATTGAGGCCATATACATGTAGGACAAATGTGCATAATTATCAATGTGGAACATAATAGTGATGGTTGTTGACTTGTGTTAGTGAAAACAATAAAACTAATTAAAGGCAAGGTTCACCCTGACATCAAGTTGGTTTTAATAAAAGCAGAACAATGAGAGAAACATATTAATGAAAAGTTTGACAAAAAATACCACCCAAAGAATAACAGACTTATGGAAGTTTCAACTTTAAATTTCTGACGTCACATGCGAGCAGCTCCCCATACGTCATGTGATATAAATTCCATAAAAATTCTGTTTTCTCAGAAATTTGAAAATGATTTTACCTGTGCATTGAATATATTATCAGAAACTTTGTTTCATACATGCTTCTATGAAAAAAGAAACACATTCAGTTATCATGAACCATTAATAAAAATGGCAAATTATGGAATTTATATTTACATGTCATATTGGGAGCTGCTCGCATGTGACGTCACAAAATGACAACTTTGAAACTCTATAACTCTATTATTCTTTGGTGGATTTTCGCCAAACTTTCACTAATATGTTTCTCTCATTGTTCTGCTTTTATTAAAACCAACTTAATGTCAGGGTGAACCTTGCCGTTAAGTTATGTGATATTCTATATTTTGTTAATACTATTATTTGTCAATAGTACTATTTTGGCTTACACTGTAGCTGTCGCAGAAAAAATAAGAGTAATAGCAATAGCAGCAGCAGCAGCAGTAGTAGCAGTAGTAGTAATAGTAGCAGTAGTGGTGGTGGTAGTAGAAGTAGTAGTAGTAGAAGTGGAAGAAATAATAATATACTACTGTACTAGTACTACTACTACTACTAGAAGTAGTAGAAGTAGTGACAGCAATTGCAATAGAAGTGGAAGTATAATAATGCGATAATTATGATAATGATAGTAATGAGAATAATATTAATAGTTCAATAATAGTCTTCTCAATAATAGTGATGATGATTATAATAATAATAATAATAAGAATAATAAAAAATAGAATAAATAATAATAGTAATAACAATAAAATAATAATAATAATAAAATGGATAGTTTTATAATAATAATAATAATATAATAATAATATAATCGATAAAATAAAAATAATAATAAATAATAATAATAATATAATATAGTAATACTATATACTACTACTAATATTATTATCATTGGATCATATACTTTGACAATTCTACAAAAATTTACGAAAAAGGTATAGTATTGGAAAATGTGTGGAGAATGAGAGATGGTGATGGTGATTGAATATGAACTGAAAGTTACAAAGCAGATTTACGCCACAGACTTTTCGTTGTGTGATAAAAGAAAGTAATACTGGTAGAAAATATTCAGAGATAGGAGTTATGTTTCTAATTTCAGTAATGCAGCGGTGACAGCAAAAAGCCTGCATAACTTGTAATAGTGATAGGTGCATGGTTGTACCTGCCCGACAACAAAAATACCTCCGAAAGAATGCACATCTTTACTTTACCCGTGACCACAAAAGGAGATCTCAATCCTTTACACGTTGTCCTCCATGTCTAAACAGCGGAATAACTTTCACTTTGTACATGTCGCTAGACTTTGCTTTATGCGATTAGCAACAAACATTGTCATGTTACTTACAGCTATTGTCAGTTTCACTTTTCCAAAGATGGTCACCGTGGATTGACTGCGAGTTGTTGAAGAGTTTTCTGTGTGGAGGAGTTAATGGGCAAAGACAGTGTTGTGTGATGAAGAGCAGCAGTTGGTCCTAGTTGGTCCTAGCCAAGGCTGCCACTCGTAGGGGAAAATCCCTACCCTAGGGAATTTTAGCCATCCGTAGGGAGTAGGGAATCCCTACGGGGAAAATGACCTTCCGTAAGGGAAAGTAGGAATTTTTGATGATTTGTAGGGGGTTTTGACAATTTTTAACAAAAATATTCTTAAATCCTCAATTTGAAAGATTTTCTAAGAACTCCCATATATATTTGTCGGTAGACATCATGTGGGTAAATCCATTGTCCAAGTTGGTCACCATATCGTATAATTACGAAAACCGTAACGCGCGCATGCCGCAGTATCGAGGTGACTGATCACAATGTCAACTTTCTTAATTAAGATAAAATCTCTAGCATTTACTACGGTTATTTTGTTTGGGAAAAATGTACCTTCACAGAGGAAAAGTGAATTTTTTTAGGGGAAAACAGTGAAAACCCATAGCTCCGTACATAGGGAAATATTGGCCTATTGGGCGTAGGGGAGAAGTAGTGTCCGTAGAGGAGAATATGCATGCACCGTAGGGGAAAATTAAAATTTTGACTGGCAGCCCTGGTCCTAGCTAAAGTGCAGTGTGATGCATGGACGTTTATCCAAATTAACCCATTGGAGACAAAGTACGAGTTAACTCGTGTTGGGGTCTATGGAAAATGCGTGTTACAGTGAAATCAAATCGTCTCCAACGGGTGAAAGTAATAGGCTAACATTGTGAAGCTTTGATTAAAAAAGTGTCAAACTTTGATATCTGAGCCACATAATAGTGTTTAAATGGACTTAAATGGACAAATAAAGACCCTAGAATACTGGAAATAATGGAATAATGGAATAATGGAAAGTTATGCTGCCACTGGTAGGATATGCATGAATGAACAATTTCCACTGCGGTGGAGGATAAAATAGCCTAGATCTACACACAGAAAGTCTGTGGGAGGAAATTAAATGGGCAGGTGAATCCAGTCAACTTGAGTGCTTGTAGATTTTCACTTTTTAATGACTAAATCACCATTTTGAAATACAATTTTTTCAGGGCTTCATTTTTAGACCATATCAAAGACACAAGTTTAGAGCATGGAGGATTATGTACCTCATTTTTTTTAGTTGTGTTCATTGTTAGCCTGTGGCTTTGACTTTTAAAGACATTGTATAACAATGTTTCCACTTAAAAAAAATGCTACGTTTCATAATTCCCCATGCTACCAGTGTCTTTGATAAGGTCTAAAAATGAAGCCCTGAAAAAAATTGCAGTTCAAAACGATCATTAAGTGCTTTAAAAAAGTGAAAATCATTGATGAACGTTCCAGAATAAACACATAGCAGCTGCGCTGTATATAAATTTGTTATCATTATTGATATTATTATTATGATGATGATTATGATTATTATTATTGTTATTATTATTATTACTATTAATATTATTATTGTTAATATTATTATTATTATTATTATCATTATTATTATTATTGTTATTATTTTCATTGTTATTATTATCATTATCATCATTGTTGTTATTATTATTATTATTATATTATTATTATTATTGTTATTGTTTTTATTATTATTACTATTATTAATACCATTATTATTATTATTATTTTGCTCTATAGCAAATAGCTCCTTTTCAGTCATCTACTACAAGCGATAAAATTTATAAACTAATTTCATTTGTTATTAGTACTTAATTCCTAATAGAGGAACAGCCCTTATAAAATCACTTGTAACCTAGGTAGTTTTGCATAGGTGTTTACAGTAATATAAATATTAGATTTTTATCACAAGTTTTTGGTGAAAGGAAAAAGGTGCTACTTTTCAATAATAGAAAAAATTTATTCTCCACAAATAGATGAAGTATTTTTTAATGTCTTATTCTTCCGCGCAACGAAGTCGTGAGGGGCTATGAAATGGAATATTTCGTGTGTGCATGTATGATCTTCTGTCTGTGTGTGTGTCTGGTTGTTCATAACTATTAAAATTGCAGCACTGTGTTATTTTTTTCTCCAGTTTTGATTCTGATTTCAGCTGATAAAGCGGGTTTGAGCTTTGCAAACCTTATTTTACAAATTGAAATTATTAACAGTGTTAATTTTGTTCAAAATCAATGAAAAGGACAAAAAAATCTCATTTCTCTAATTAATTTCTTGGTGGATTTTGATTGCTGTGTCTGTTGGGCTTGTGTAGGGGCTTCCTATTCTTTTACACACAAGCATATGAAAATCCTATTTATACAAATGTAATATAAATCAACACTTTAGAACATACCATGAAAAGTAGTCCCCCTTTTCAAAATGCCAATAACTTTTAACGAAATGGGTTGAGGCAAAATAATTAAGCAGGAGTGTTCTGCCACTCATTGACTAACTTCTGCTGTGCAAAGATGTCATCGCATATTGAGCATCATAATGTGGAATTCACTTTTCAAAAATTCATAAGGGTCAGGGGGGGGGGGGGTGCTGATACAGATGATTACAGACACCGCCCAGAACGTTTCACATAATTTACGGCCAGTGTGCTTCAATTAAAATGTTAATTTTCCAAATTTGCCCAACTAAAAATTCATTCAGTTTATTGAAAAAATGAAATCGGATTTTATTTTTCTGCCAAATGCATCGCACTGTTTTATCAAACATAAGAGATTGTACGCATGTCATGGTTGACTGAGCACACTTTGATTAATTAAAGCACACATTTTTGTCTCGCGCCACTGGAGGTGAAGGCGAGACTGAAGGATCCGAATGCGTCGTCCGCGATCGCGTCCCGCGTCCGTCCGCCAAATGTTTAAAGTGTAGTGCAAGAGTCTCTCATGATATATAAACTTGGCAACCATTGTCCAATGGTTAGCTTAACTTTGGTGTAGATCACTAGGTACCACTCATGTTGTGGTGCGGTCGGAGGTCACATGGTGAAGTACAAAGGTATTTGAGGGTCAACGTTAAGTTTAACGTGCAAGACTCTCTTGGACACTAGCTTGGCAACATTTGGTCATTTTGACCAAACTAGGGTGGTAGTGCACTAGGGTACCATCATGTGGTGGCGGTGAGTCACATGTCGAGTCAAAGATCATTAAGTTCAACGTTAAAGTTTACGGCAAGACTCGTCTTGTGAAACTAACTTGGCACTGATGTCGCAATGGTGACCAAATTTGGGTGGTAAATGCACACTAGGGTTACCATCATGTTGTGGTGCGGTCGAGTCACATGGTGAGGTCAAAGTCATTTTGAGGTCAAAACTTCAGTGCAAGACTTCTTGTACAAACTGTGCAACCTTGGCCATGGGACAAACGTGGTGTAGAGGCACTAGGGTTTCAATCATATTGTGGTGCGGTCGAGAGTCACATGTGGGTCAAAGGTCATTTGAGGTCAACGTTTAAAGTTTACGTTCAAGACTCTCTTGTGACATCATAATTCGCAACTGTTGTCCAATGGAACCAAACTTGGTTAGCAGATGCACTTGGGTACCATCATGTTGTGCTGTCAGAGGTCATATGGTGAGGTAAAGTCTTTGAGGTCAAATGTTTAAAGTTACCTGCACGTACTCCTTGGGGGACCTTCTTTTATTTGCCATCAAGAGCTCAAAATGCAAGGTCAAAGGTCATTTTAAATAACGTGGTGTAGGGATGTACTTTGCAGAAAGTAAACTTCTGTTATTTAGTCGGGTGTGGCGAGACACAGTCTTGCCAATTGCTTGTTACTGCTATTGTGGCATAATAAACGATTTCTGTGACTTTGAAAAGTGATAATTGCCTTGATGCATGCTCATCATGCATGACCTGACGATCAATCACATTTTACACAGATTAGTCAATTAGTGTAAGAACACCCATGAATTGTACTGCTTAAATTTGTTTCATTAATGTTATGCGTAATTTGAAAAAAGGGGGAACTTCCTTTTTGTGGTAGTGTTTAAAGTGGCCGACCAGAAGGGGCTTGTTATCGATATTTCTCTCCTAATTGTGTGATAGGTTAGTCAAATTGGAAACCTCCTTGAAACCTTAAAGAAGGTTTGTATTAGATGACCTTTTCAGAATTCACAGCAATCAGAGACAAACACTTTGCAGTAGCATGTACAGTACATTCCACATTGTATAATTTACTGATTCATTTATTTTTATTTTATTCCAGGATTCTGAAGAGACACGCCCTCCACGACGCCATCAGCCAAGAACGTGACGACATCTCTCTCTTCTCCGGACCACACGCCGACAGTTGTGGACGAACAACACGATTCACGCTCTTCACCACGCTGCGCTGAGATGGGCAATCCAAGGTAGGTCCGTGCCCCCTATCCATAAAAAAAAACCCCACTCCTCCTTACAATTGTCCCTCACTACTGAAATGATTACTTCTGTTCTGCCATAAAATTTTTTCCCAACCTTTGTGTGCATCATAGCAATCATAAAGATAGTGGAATCTCATCTGCAACATACCACACACAGATCATGGAAAGGGTACCCAATGCCCTTGGGCTATTGATTGAAGGAAATGTCTGATAGAAATTGCATGGGAGGGATCACCGTGTTACCTAGAATTTGAAAAATGTGAAAGTAACAATAGCAGTTATGTATGTTCTGATGGTCGATTTTAACCGGGAGAAAAAAAAATATGCAATAGGGTTAACAAGGTCACTATACATTCACTAAAACTGAGTTTCATAGCCTATATTTTGCCTAAAGGTTCGCAGATGCATTTCTTCTAATGCCATGCTATTTTCACAATGTTAATTTGGCATGCAACAAGAGATCGCAACGTTTCTGCTCCGCGCTGTCACTGAGGGCAACCCAAGGTAGGCCTGTGGCCCTATCCTAGCCCCTCCCCCTCCTCCTGTGTTCTTTTTCTGTTCATTTATTTTCATTTTCACTCGTTTCACGGATGAACAATAAATGCACTGACAAAGAACAAACCAGTAAAGCTGCTTGCACACTCATCGACTACCCTCCGCTTATCCAGCAGTGTGGAGCCAGCAATCACAGTTCGAGTCCGCAGATGAATTCAAAACTTACATAAGTAATTTTACAAACGAGATCATCAGATGCCAACAAGTCCCCGGCAATCAACAATCCGATAGATCACTAAACTATACAACAACTGTTTATCCAGTCAATACCATCACTCATGTCTTCTTCTTCTGTCATTTATTCTCATTTCTCATGTTATTCACAATGAACATAAAAGTTCCAATGCTCTCCACCATGCTGCACTAAGGGCAACCAGGTTGATCCGGCCAGCTGTTCATACCTACGCTCAAGTATATCATAGTAGTCATGATAAATTTCTACAGCGCTTGTTAAAATGTTCGTATTTGTATGTTTCGTTTTTCTGTTATATTTGTGATGATTTGTTATTATTGAATGGAAATTAAAACCTAATTGAAATGAAGAGTGTAGGATAAGAGATACTTAAGTCACATTTGACGAATTGACGTTGTGATTGTATTGAAGTCGTTACATGCCAGAATTTTTTTGGAAAAATTTCTGGTCAATTGACCGCTTCCCTAGTAGTGTCAGAGGAGGGGTCAAACGCGGGTCAAATTTGTAATCTGACCTAATCGCTTCAAAAAGTCTCAATTACTCGACTAGTTCACAAGGAATTAAGAAAATTATATATTATCATGTATTTTTGCTGTGTTAATGAATATGGGTCACTTCGTAACGTTCAATGAGGTCAAATTATAAACAACATCACAAAATTTGGACTGAAATAGCATAATCAAACGGAGGACATTCAAAAAATATACACAATAAGTGATTTTTGACACTTCATTTATTAGAGCATGCATTTGATTTCGTGAGACCCTTGTTTTTTAGAGAAAAAGTACTTATAAAGCCGTACACGTAAATTGCATCATTAATCCTATGCGAACTCGACAAAATGCTGACACATATTTGTTTTTGTCCTATCTTTTATTGTGTCAATTAACTTCACCAAGTTTATGACAACTCAAACAATTGTGATCGTAGACAAATTCTGAAAACTTGAGCTTTGTTTCACATAGTAGTATCATATGTGACTATCAGATACTTCTTAATTCTAGTCTCGATTGAAAGTGAAATTAATCCTCTCAGTAGCTGTTGTAGGCCAAAGGCTATTCATACATGTGATTTTCGGAGAATGTACTAAAAGTTACCATTGTCCTGCTGTCTTCAGTTCCTCTTTACTGTCATTTATTTTCCTTTTTTTTATGCATGTCATGATCACAGTAAATGATCCACTGCTCATCACCATGGTGAAATGGACCATGCATTCCCTTCTATCGTACCCAATCAATTGTCCTCCTTTATTTATTTATTATTTGTTATTTATTTATTTATTTATTTATTTTATTATTTATTTATTATTTATTTGTAATAATTATATTTTATTTATTTAATTATTATTATTCATTATTTGTTTATTATGTTAGTTTTTTATTTATTATATATTTATTTACTTATTTATATATCATTATTATACTATATATTATTCTATTTTTTCATTTATTTATTATTTATTAATTATATAATATATACTAATTATATATCTATATTATATGATTATTCAGCACAATATCATATTCAATGAAATCAAACATACCTTTCTTATCTCCACTGTCTTATTTCATATCTTTTCATTTGTGTGTTAGGCATGATAAAGATAGATTGACGCGCTTGCGAAAACAACATAATTTTGAATCAACTGTTTTCAACCTTCTGAAACAGAGCATTCTTGGAATGTCACTATAGTACAGGAGGAGTATAGTTGGAAAACAAGTTGATCAGTGAGGGAATTATGACAAGTTTTCCTTGGAATTGCCAGCTATTTTTCTGATGATCATCTACATTGCCTAAGTTGAGCAGTGATCCTTCGGCACTTTGGAAGACTTCGAGGCGCCTTACCCAAGGTACTTTGCCAGTCCGCGCCTCATAATCCCTGATGGGACTCATGCCTCAGCGGCGACAGTGACTCGGATCGAGACGGTTTTAGGCCACAAGATTTTATTGAATCTGTTAATTCAAGAATCTCATTCGTTTTGACAGCATTTTGGAATTATTTCGACATAATATTAGGCCTACATAAAGAATTTGCGAAATCCTAATAGAACAGTTAAACTAAGTAAATGTACTCTGAACATTTCAATCTACCAGCGCTGTCCATTTGGTCATTTTAGATCAAATACTGTTTACTTCAAAGGATTCGACGTCAGCCGTTTTTGCTTACTTTGCTTGAAATTTCTCAAATTTATAGTTTTAGTACTTATTGTTGATTTGAATGAATTTGTTGATTGGCTGAATGATGTGTTTCATTGGTGTAGGGATTTCAACTTAAAATATACCTTAAAATATTACATTATTTTCGTAAGTTGCTGACTCGACTCGCCTTGCAGAGTGTGATCGGACTCCGGACTCGGCCTTGAAGGGTTGCGTGACTTCACTCACACTGTCTCAGGTGCACTGTACATGAAGTATTTTTTGTTCAATTGTTCTGTTCCCAATTATTTCTTTAGATTCCACGGAAGTGGTATCGCGAAGGTGTTTTCTCCCAAAATCTAATGTATTTTTCTCAACAGAAAAAAGCAACAGGATTTGAGACAAGGAGTATTCATCACAAATAAACATATTTCCCATTTTTGTACCAGTTTGTGTATAATTGTTTTTGTGTGTATATACCTGTAGCGACTCCATTACGTATTTGCCTCTAACAAGTTTTACGTTGTGAAATGTTTATTCCCCCAGCTCCATGTTCAGTGGAATTTGCCATGCAAATTGACGAGACTAGCTGCAGCATGTCTAGACACACAGCTTATGTGCAATAATTGCCATACTTGTACTGATTAAGGATTCATGTTACTTAATCAGTCAACTGTCATTATCATTTTTATGTCACCTGTGTACATTTGTGATTGCACCAGTTCTTCTGTGTATGTTTAAAAATGCTTTTCTTTTAAAGTTGTGCATTCATTTGCATCGTCAAAAAACTCGCAAATGAATGAAATCAGCTGAAATCATATCCAATGGCAAGATTAATATAAATAAACACCTGCTCATAAGAGACTTGGGGTAAATATTGAGTTTGTGAAAATCTGGACGGTTAAACTTCATCCTTTTCAATTACTCAGAAGGTCAATCTGTGACGTCTATAACGCGCACGTGCCGTTCCAAACTGTCCGATCCGCTGTTAGCCAAAGGTCATGCGAGTTAGTCGGTTACGCAATCAGTGCGCCTGACTGTCTTGCGACGACAACATTACCGATTTGCAGTTTTGAGCGCAAAATTGAAACTCCGGAAAGAACACATCTCTGGTACATGTCGTTATTGTTTTTCTCATAAAACCAACAAATTCATGACGTATGATCTCAAACTTTCAACACACGCATGTAAGCTAATGCATGTACTACATACCGTTTCGCGTATTGATAATGAAGGGAATAACGTCTTGCACATTCCCTGAACATCTTTAAAGGGACTGAATCGTGGCCAGTCGACCGCGCCTGATGAGAACAAAAACTCAGGGCCGTCACTGTTTGCTAGCTCGTTCGCGTGGCTGTGTGATGTGTTGGCCGAAACCAGTTCGATGCACCAGCCGGCGCACGGCAGATCGTTGTATTCAGTACGGCCAATGAGAAGCGCAACAAACTCAGTGGAGGCTATCGAATTTACCGAAACGTGCCGATTATTATTCGGGCCTTCGTATTACGTGTGCGTCCATCGCAGTCCGCTGAGTATTTTTGGCAAACGAAATAACACTCACCCGGTATACCAGTATGTATACTCAAAAGAGCTAGCGAACGGACAAGGTGACGCCTGAGTTTTGTTCTCATCACACCGGTCGATGGCCATGATTTCAGCCTCTTAAGGATTATAATGGCTCTTAATTATCATGCTTGCAGCAGATTGTGGAATTAAGCATTAAAAGAATGGAGAAAAATGGGGGTCGGAACGTCAAAAGTGATTATTATTTTTGGAATTCCCTTCGTTAAAACTTTAAGACACGCGAGGCAGTTATACATGAGCACATTCAAATATGTTTGCTATTACATCCTCAGTAAAACTAACAGATCTTTATACAGAAAGTAGGAAAAAATCGGCAACTAGAGCTGTATCAATTCCTCAAAAACGGTCTGGTTTTGGGTAAAGGGCAGTACATGCATTGAGAGAATAAAACATATGACTCTCAATTCTCAACCAACTGGTTGAAAGCTATCAATGGATATTACAGCTGGAGTGTATCCTCCTGGCTGGAAGATTTATCTGTAATTTGTTTACTTAAGCGGAATAGCGATGAACATACTAGCATTTTGTTCTTCCCGAACCCCGAAGATTGCTATGTCAATTAAACTGCACAATAGATTTGTCTGTCCAAGTTATACTGTTGAAAGTTACTTCAGAATGAGTCAGCTTTGACTACAAAATTTTCACAGTAGAAGTTCTTGCACAGTTTACTTGTATTTAGATATGTTGAACCCAAGTTGGGGACCAAATCATGTCATTTACCTTTAACTGAAAGCAATATAAAACCGCTTTCTCCAAAAAAAGAATACGCCTTAT
>JZLH01S0115406.1:8029-22522 GCA_001188425.1 Eucidaris tribuloides | reverse complement strand
AAAAAGTTAACATTTTTATTTAACCGGTTGGAGACTAAGTACAAGTAAGCTCGTGTTGGGGTCTATTGTCTCCAGCGGGTTAATAATGTATGTCGTCTATTGTAATTTTATGTATTGATAATTTTATTTATATTTCCTTCGCATTATGAATGAATTTCATGATACAGATTTATCAAGATAGCTGAACAACACATTTCTTGATTCTGTTATGGACAATAGACCACTTCGGTAATCTATGCAAATTTTATGCATGTACCTTTTCTGACAAAGGTTGCCTTGACAACCTGATAGCTTGCTGGAGGCATTGTTAGGCTGCAGAAGTAAAATATTCATAAATTTGCATACATTATGGAAGCAGTCTGTTGCATTGCCATGGAAAAAATGCTGTCTAGTAACATGTTACAAGTCATTGTGCCCATAGCGTGTGATGTCGGAAGATGACGTCAAGTTTTTTTCGCGGGTGATAGACAAGACGCGGCCACCTGCAATTCTCGGAATTCCCTCGACGGAGCGTGCAGCTTTCCTCACGTTCATGACCCTTTCATAAAGATAACCAACGCTTCCCTCAAATATTAATCTATGCAGATTTACAGTGAATAATGTGCATTTTGAACGTGACATCACATAAAATGTCCTGGGTAGGAGACTAGCCACAGGTCACTAAGTGAGTTTTGACCAGCCCCCCCCCCCCACCTCCCAATTTTATCTCTCTGCAGTACACTCATTCAGTATGGTCTGAATATGTCAGGATTTTCTGCAAATGTTCTTGTAATTAACCAGGGCTCCACACAAACCTTTTTGGCTGGTTGCCCAATTGGGCAAGTAAACTTTTTGTTTTCATTCATTTAGTTGCCCGAACAAAATTTTTACTTAACCAAGGGGAAAAAAATGCTTAATTGTGTTATTTTAGAGATAGTCCCTTGTTGGAAGTGTTTTTACAAATTCTACTTACTTTGAATCAACTCCAAATTGAGACTGAATTTAAAAAAGAAAAAAAAAGATTTTTTAACACTACCCTGATTTCAGAAAATTAATTTTCATATTTTCACTTGCCTCGGGCAAGTGGGTTCATAAAAATTTTCAACTCTGAAAGAGAGTACCAAAGACTTGTATATTTCAATTTTCATTTCAATTTTTTAAGTAAATTATTTGAGTTCAGCAAAATTTGTAAAAATATCTACAACATGGTACATTATCTGAAGTAATGCTATAAAGCAATTTGCTCACTTGGGCAAGTAAACACTTTGTTTGGGCGACTAAATGAATGAAATCAAGTTTTCTGGTTACCTCATTGCCTAAGTAAAACATAAAAGGTTAGTGAGGAGCCCTCCCATGCAGAACCTTCTAATTTGAGGTACATCAGGGCTTCAACTGGTCCTGCTTTTCCTACTTTTTTCTACTTTTTTGTGAAGATCCTAATTTTCCTATTTTCCCCCTAAAAATCATTATTTTCCTATTACTTTTTCCTACTTTTTGTCAACCCCCACCCCTTTGCGATAGGTTTAATATTTGTTTGGATTTGAGTAGTCTTTACAGGTTGTTGCTGAGAGTACTGTAACTTCCATCATCACCTATTTGTGAAGGAAAATTTGTTTCCGCAGATTTCCGCTTTTTCGCCAGTCTTAGATTTTTTTTTTCTGCGTATTCCATGTTTCCATTTTTTCCAGGATTACTGCTCCTAACACTACTTATAAGTATCCTACTTTCCTCCTACTTTGATGGATTGAATCCTACTTTTCTCCTACTTTTTGGAGAATTTGATCCAATTTCTCCACTCAACCAAGCAGAAGGCCTGGGTACATGCACTGTGGTCCATCTTCTTTGTGCTTCTCATGTGTTGCCCAACTTTGTGATGGTGATGATGGTGATTGTACCATTATGCTATACACCAGCAGAAAGGTATCACACACAGCTTGGCCATAAATTATTTGTGCGTGTCTCCCAAAATTAATAATTAATAGTTTAGCTCTTGACGCTGAATGAACACTAAACCAAGTGCTTTTTATGAGCCACTGTGAAAAAAACTTTCACGGGCAGACTCAGGTGGGGATTGAACCCGCACCACCTGCTGATTATTACTCAGGCAGAAGCCTGTTAGCCAGAGTGATAATTATTAATCTTTGGCGAAGTGCAAAAAAAATATACAAACAATTCTGACAAAATATTTTTGTGGATTAGAGCCTAGAATTATCACGCTGGCTAACAGGCTTCCTCGGTGGTCAAGTGGTAATAATGCCTGTCTTGTAATCAGGAGGTGGTGGGTTCAATCCCCACCTGAGTCCACCTTTGGAAGTTTTTCACAGTGGCTCATAAAAAGCACTTAGTTGAGTGTTTATCCAGCATCAAAAACCAAACTATTAACTATTAATCTTGCACGACGTACAAATTATTCAAACAATTCTATCAAATCATTCTCGTGGATTAGAGCAGGGAGGTGAGAAGAGAAAGAATTATCACTCTGGCTATCGGGCTTCCTCGGTGGTCAAGTGGTAATGACACCTGTCTAGTAAAAAAAATTTCACAGCGGCTCATAGAAAGCACTTAGTTTAGTGTTTCTCCAGCATTCTTGAGAGCTAAACTATTAAATATTTAATTTGGCCATACTGATCGTGCCTTTAAGATGTGTCATTCATTTGCACGTCAAAAAACACTAAATGAATGAAATCAGCTGAAATCATATCCAATGTGAAGATTAATATAACTAAACACCTCTCATAGAGACTTGGGGTAAAATATTGAGTTTTGGTGAAAATCTGGACGGTCAAACTTCATCCTTTTTCAAATTGCTCGGAAGCAATTTCAAAAAATCTGCGACGTTGAATGTGCACGTACCGTTCCAAAATTGTCGGATCAGCCGTTAGCCAAGGGTCGTGCGGAGGTTAGCCGTTTAACCAATCAGTGCGCTCGGCTGGTCTTGTGACGATACACATAACCGTGATTCGCAGTTTGAGCAAAATTGAAACTCACAGAAAGAACAACATTCTGGTAACATGTCGTTATTAGGTTTTCTCATAAAACAACAAATTCATGACGTATGGATCTCAAACTTTCAACACACCATTTGTAAGTACGAAACTACCGTTTGGTATTGGTAATGAAGGGAAGTAATGGACTTGCACATCCCTGACATAATCTTTAAATTGGAGGTACTGAAATGGTGTTTCATGTGTCATGTCCAGTTTTGCAGTGGAGACAGTAGTTGTGTTCATGAAAGGTTCCATGCACCACTTTGCCATACTGATGAGCCAGAACAATGGACATTACGGAAGGTCTCCTCTCCCTGTGTTCAGTTAAACCCAAATTTTAATCCTTGCTCTCCGGGGCTTTAGCTTTTTGCTGTGAACTACTGAGGCTTGACACACTAGGTGCATTCACATTACAAATCTTCGCGAAGTTTGGCTTGATCGTTCACACTGGGGTAATACATGTACTTCGAGAAGATTTACTTCTCGCGAAACTTCTCGAAGATTTGGAACGCACTGCACATGTGGAAACAATCAAAATATACGGAGATTTTGCTCCACAGATTGATCTGGAATTTTGTTTTCGCGATGCTCCAATGTCCTTTATATACCAAGCTCACACAAAAATTGAATGAGTTTGGCTTGGACGTATTTATGTTGCTGCGTACAAAATGCACGTAAATATCCGAGCTACAGGTTATACTCAAATCATAACGTATTCAACACCATGTTTGTGTACAGAGCACATTAATTATGTCCCCACACTGGAAATGCGCTAAGGCTCACGGGATATAACTTCCCGAAGTTTGTGTTCACACTCAAAATGTCGCGGGAAGTTTCTCGATGTTCGGGAAATTTCCTACAAAGTTGTGGGAAGTTTCGCGAGAAGTTTCGCAGGAAGTTTCGCGGAAGTTTGTGTTCACATTACTAAACTTCGCGAAGTTAATCTTCGGGAAGTGAAACTTCGCGAAGTTTGCTGTAAGTGTGAATGCACCTACTGAAGCCAATCCTTGATCTTGATCTTGACCTTGATTGTCTGACTGAAGCAAATTCGGCACAGCAAATTTAATTTCAACTGATCTTGATTCATTTTTTACTGAAGAGGCCACTGATTTGCTAAGTCTACATGTTAATTCAACTTCAAATGAGATGAATCGACCGAGAAATAAAGGTTTTGTGAACATTTTAAATGGAATGGTCAGTGTATACTGGACTCTCCCTGTCCTACCCCCCCCCAAAAAAGACAGCAACTACAGTCTGTTAGCATAGTGCATTAGGAGCTAAAGGGATTTGTTGCACTCTGTTGACATTTTTCCAAGATAACGTTCACGTGGTAGATAAATTCAGGGAGTAAAGGAGAAGCGGAGAATTTTTGTCATGAAGTACCATGGTTCATCAGAGGTGCTCCTCGTGTCTGGTCCAGCGCTGGCTCTGGTTGCATTGAATGCAGTGCTACGGCTGGTTGAAGGGGACCAAATCCGCATTTGTGTCACGATTTGGTTCCCGTTTACCAGCTAAAGCGCTACATTTTCCAGTTGACCCGTTGCCTCCAAGATTCTGTCATTTCCATTGAGTTCACACATGGTGCATCCGGTTCCCGTAGCCAATGGGTTAAAAAATACCTCTGTGTTGACGTCAAAGGTTGACTAGATGTCTCCAAGGGACATCCTAACGAGTCAACAGATAAAAAAAAAAAATGGGAATATCTTTTTTAAATTGCAGGCGACTCCCATGATAACAATGTCCTCGGGACCAGAGGTTTTCTTTTGTTGTATTGAAATTTCATTATAACCAAACAGTAAAGTATATAAAGCTATATAGATAATAATTTTGAGACCTAATACTTCGTTGTAACAGGAATTTTGTTATAATCGTATTTATTATAATGGGAATGCATGTACTTACTCACTCAACTCTTCAAACTCTAGATGAAGTACTGTCAAGACTTGTGACCTGGATCCATGGTGCCTTTCTTGTTCCAGTGGGAGAACACCTTGCTGTTACATTTTCTTCTTGGTCTAAACGTTTGTTTCCGTAATTTGTTTACAAGCACATCAGCTCAAGTGAATATGCAAAGATGAAGCTGTTTACATTTACAGGCACTATTATAACTTGAAAAAAAAAATTCATTTAGCACTATACTGCTAAAATTAAAATAAAGTAGGAGAAAGGTACATCAAGGTATTATGAATTGTTGCACAACATCCCCTGTAAAAGGAAATACTCATATTGCTATGCTAGAAAACTGATGATGTGCCTGAAATAATGACGTTTTTGAATTGGAAAGTATTACACACAGTGCATAAGAAAAGACTTGAAAATACTTTATTCAGAAGCGAAAAGTTATGGAAATCCTCAATTTCTTTTTGAAAGTCTTTTTGAAAATCATTCATTCAAGGTATGTTTAAAAAGACCTATGATCGGGAGCTTGCTATTATTGCGATGATGTATTTTAACATTTGTTAAAAATGTAAAAAAAAAAAAAAAGTTACGGAAGCTTACAGTTTTCTGGTCTGGAAAGTCAGAGAATTTCGAAAATGTGTGTACACTGGTTGTAGTTCTTCCCAATTTCGAAAATCAGTATGAACTATGATTTGCGCTGTTGACAGGTAAACTTGCGAGTTTCAGCTGTCCAAGGTGAACCCCCACCAAGTTGACAAAGCTGCACAAGATGATCAGTGATGTGCTTCTTACCAAATCCTCTTCAATATATCTTGCTCTGTATCAATGTGAGGGAAGAGGTGTTATCTGTGTTTTCTTCTTGCCTGGTGTTCTTTTATATCCTTTTTTTTTTGGTTCTTTATTAGCAGCGTTCGTCAGACATTTTAAAGAGTAAAGAAGAACACTTAAGAAAGACCATCACAAAGTTGATTTATATCCCTGCTATCTAAATCCTTTTGTGACTCCTTGTAAGTAGCGTTCTCAGACATATTAAAGAGTAAAGAAAAACACATAAAACCATCAAAAAATGATTTATATCCCTGAAACATAAGGGGTGTGGTGAAGAAATCTGTGCTGAATACAATCTACGTCACATTCTAATGTTAGACATTTGAATCATCAAATATTGATACATTTACCTGGATTTGGTAAGAAAAAACTGACCAATCAGGTAGTCGTATCGTAATTAAAATATGCATGAGCTGTTTCTTCCGCGAATTAGCGGTCCCTACAGCTGAAGTCCCATTAAAACTCTGATTTGATGCTTGATTATGCCATTTACATGTCTTGTTGCGCCTTCTTGGTGTCAGTGTAATTAAATACAATGTCTGCAGATTTAGTGAGTGAGATTTGAGGTATTTTTGGCAGTTTTTAGCATTTGGAGGATTACTTTTGATGACCTCCTTTTCACAGCTTTTCATGGCTGTGTGCTTTGGTGGGGCAAAGGTTATCAGGACTGTTCTACTTCAAAGGAGGGTAGTGAAAAAGTTTATTGGCAAACAGGGTGTAAATTGAAAATAAGATGAAATGATTTGTATTGATACACAACATATTACAAAATCAAGGTCTGGCGTAATCTCAAATTTGTCGAAAAACAGGGCCGAAGTTGATATCTCTATAGGCCAATAATTAGGAGACCACTACCATCAGTATGTCTGTCTACTCGATCCTAATTTGCATACAGCAAACAAGTTGTAATCTGAGCCTTTGCTAGTACAAAAGTCAATCGGCAAGCGTTCACCATTTCAGTACGTAAAATAATTTTGACACAGAGATTTTAGTTGGCCTTATCTGATCTCATTTAAAAAATTTTTAACCAAATACTTTGAACTTAAACAAGAAGGTGTACAAATTGGGTGTTTGGTGTTATATTTTCACCATCATTATTTCAGCGTCGGCAAAATAATTTTCCACCCTGCAGATAGTCGACTGTGCTAAGACAGTTTTGTGGGTAATGCGCAACTCCAGAGGTGGTTTGGAACAGACTAATGAGGCTATGAATTATTCAATTGAGTTCCTGTGGTCATGAATAATAATTACTTTTTTGGTGTGACATAGATTTCAAATAGGCCTCGTTCTGTATGCTGTGCTTGGCTCGCATAGCTTACTGATACAGCGAGAAGACCTTGGTGAAATGTTAGTGAATAATAATAATAATAATACATACATACATTTATATAGCGCAAATTCTATATAAATGTATTCAAATGCGCTTTACAATTATATGAGAGAATTATGAAAGAAAAAAAAATGACTTAATGTTACATAAGAAAAGGTTTACATGTATGTTCTGTTTTGTTGTAGTTGGAAGAACCAAAATTGATCCCAAGTAATCAAACCTGTGGCTGTTATCATCAATTTTATATGATGCAGCTAATTAAAGAGAGAATGAAAGCCAACCAAGTTAGCACGCAATCCACGTAACACTTCCTGAGACCCGTTTTACACAAAGCTTTAGGTCGGCCTTGAGCCAGCCCGAGACTGGCCTAAAGCCTGGTGTAAATGGGTAGGCCGGGCCGAGGCCTCCCAGTGTTTAACCACCTCTGGATGTGGCCTAAGGCACTGTACATTTGGTGTAAATGGACAGGCAGGCCCTGAGGCCCCCACTTTACCACGTGATGTGACGCTGTGATGTAATATACAATGCCAAAACTTGCAAACATACTTCCAGTAGCATACAAATAGATGTAAACTGTGAATAAATCAAATGAACCATCATAAGACTTAAAAGTTCGCATGGCGAAATTCACAATTCGATGAGAGGTTTTCGGTACAACCATGTACGTTGGAAAACTCCACGTTCGACGACGGCCAGAGCATTCTGACCGGAACGTGGAGTTTTCCAACGTACATGGTTGTACCGAAAACCTCTCATCGAACCATCATAAGTTAAAAAACAAAATATGCAAACAGGGCATTTTTATTTTTTTTAATCATGGATGCTGGTAAGGGATTTTTTTTCTTTATTCAGTTATAATTGACTGCATTTTGTTTCATTTACATCGACATACACGATACAAACTATTGCTATTCATGTCACAGTTTCATTCCAACATTTTTTTTTTTAATCAACTCTCCTACTAAGATTTACCTGATTATGCAGATCATTCAGCTAATACATAATACATATTTTTGAAAAAGAAAATCAGTGCTGTGAAATTTATTGATATCACGTATGGTAAGAAGAGAGTTAATAAGGCAGATGAAAAGCACTGGCTTTTGTTTTGTTTTTTCATTTAATTGTTCAAATTTTCAGCACCTATTATTTCTTCTAGGAAACTATGAAAAAAAAATTGAACAGAAAGAAATTGGCACTCAGTGGATTAAGTTTGCTTTCACTTCCTTTCAACTCGTAGTGCTACAATGAAATTGATATTGGTTTGGTATTTCCTGAGCTTCAAGCTTCTAGCACATTGATTTCATAAAATTACAATGTCCTAGAACATAACATGAACCAAGTTTAGAGTTAGTCAGGCTATTACGCCATGGGTCAATACCATTATGAAATAAAAAAAAAATGACGGAATAACGCTCTTCCCAGAAACATATTTCAACCTATTTCTGGCGTATTCCATTCACGACATATGCGACAAAACCACGAGAAGTGTTAAATTGCGATAATAAATTGAATTTGATCATCGTGACTTCCTTACGCCCCTCTTCTCATGCTAAACATTTTCCCTATCAGTTCTCACGATAATTTCAATTTAATTTCTGCTAACTGGTGACGTCAGTGCGCCACCGACCTCTTCGTCTTCCGCGACGAAAGGGAACGCGGCCGGGAGTATCGCGTGTCGCATAGATTAAACTCCCACGAATGTTGGCCAGGGTTCCTTAACAGGTGCATAAATTATTACCGCCACCACTATGTCGTACCACTCTTGTCTAGCAGTATGAACACGAGGGCACTCTTGTTAATATCGAGAGCAACATCTCATTTGCCCTTTTGTGCATAAATTATGGAAGAATGAGATAAGAGAAAGAAAGAAAAAAAAAGACATAAATGTTTCACACACTTTAGATAAATCTTGACGTCATAAGAATACCCCTGTATGGCCACCAGATGAATAGATTAGCCCTTATGATGGGCCAAACGACATCAGTTTGTTGCAGTGCAAATAGAACAGCCATTGAGGCAGTGATTCTACACACTATGCAGCAGCATGGCTTGTAGGCCTATGACGTCAATCTGAAGACATAGTTTGAATGAGGTCACTACCACGGTCTTGTGTGGGTTGAAACACAGTCCATTATGTATACTGAAAAAAAAGAAATAATAATAATAAGCTGTGGTCGTCGTCTTTCACGTACGTTGTATTGCTTTCCACAAGGGTACGTTAGTCAAATCCTCGGTATTCGATAAAGCCGAATTCCTGCTTGGGTAAATGCTTAAACTACTGTACATCTTATGAAATGCACCAAACGTTGGAAAGAGATTAGTTAAGATACAAGAGTACAAATTATTTGACATGAAAAATAAATGACCATTTCATGAACAGGTACACACACACAAATATAAATCAACGCATGCAGGTAGTTACCATGCTGTTTGTGAACATCATGACAATGACAGTGATATTATTGGAAATAGTTCACTTCACAATATATACATGTACCTATGTCACAACATAATCATTTTAATGGAATTTATCATGTTCCACACAAAATAGGAAGCTGTCTAGTCTTTATGTATTTTTGTTTATTTATGTATTTTATTGTGTATGGTATATGTTAGTGTGTATGTGTTTGTTGTGTGTGTGTGTGTGTGTGTGTGTGTATGTGTATGTGTATGTGTGTGTGTGTGTGTGTGTGTCTGTGTGTCTGCATATGAGCATGTGTGCATGCACTGACATGAGCACTTTTTGCCAGCTTCCCTCCAATTATAATTTCTGGACGTCATATTGATGTCATACTTTTTGACCTCATAGGCTCACCTTGAAAATATGTGAACACATCCTACACTAAATTGTTGTGTGTCTATGCAGAGGCCATTAACTACATGTATGTCGTGTGCCTATGCAAAGGCCACTAATATAATACATATACCGAATACAATTAACGGCCTTTGTACAGGAACAAGACAAAGTTAGTGGCTTTTGCATAGGCAGTTAGGCACACAACAAAATGTTCTGCAGCTACTATGCCTGTATGTGCATGTTAGGGATAAGGCTGTGTTATTTCGATTTGTAAAATTTGAAGCTCTTTTTCTGAAGAAAAATATATTGCTTTCCTTGATATTATAATGTAAACATGCTAGTATTCATGGTAAAATATAATTTTCGCTCACAATCATTGGTCAAATATATGGATAACAATGGAATTGAATTCCGTTATCATACCAAGGAAATGCTTAGAATGAAGTAATCGCATTTTGCACCAAAATAATATAAACCAAGTGGCTGAAATTTACAAAATTGGTTTTAGATCGTCACGGTTCGTTGGTGGTCGGTTAACCTTTTTGATACAGCACTAGTTAGCATGGGAGAGATCTTTTACTTTGATTGACATTCACAACGTTTTTCAGTATGAAAGTCATTCAGACATCATTCTGTGATTGTGCCATGAATGGGTCACGAACTTAAAACTTATTCTTGCACCTTAAAAAAAAAATATTTTCCCTCCTCAGTACAGCATTCAGGTTGAAAGATCAAGATTGAGTACTTGCAGAACAACATGATTTTAATATCAACTGTTTTCAAACCTTTTGTTAACAGATGGTATTCTGAAAATGTCACTATAGTACAGGAGAGAGTAGTTGAAAACAACAGAACACTTTGTTTTTGACAAATCCTCTATATAAATCCCCACTGCTGACAAAGTACTAACACAGAAATCAATATATGGGACAATGTTAATTGTTGACATACACACTTTAGCAATAGAGGGGAACTTCAATGGAAAATTCATCCATTCAAACTTGCCAGTCTCTCAACTTTTTATTGCATATGAAGTGAATTAATCCCGCATTATTATGCAAATATAATATACTTTCACCTGAAAACCAATTCAAACGTGGAATTTTGAGGAAAATTTTTCTATCATCAACCAGTATTGTGTATTCTCTTTCTGAAATGCCTTTGTGGTGTACACAAAATGGCATAAAATGAGACAAATATCACAGATGACATTAAAGAGTGAAAGGCCTGGCTACGTTTACAGCTCTCTGTGTCTTGACATTTTGAAGATGATTGTTTCTTTTTGAGGCTGAATTGTGCCTAACCTTTAACCGATTAAGTGATTTGTTGTTTAGTTAAATGTTAAGATGTCTTCGCCAAATTCTTATGAATGCCATCTACCAGTACCTGGGATGTGTAATTTATGCATAAACTTTATCGGTTGCTATGGCAACTACCTCACTGACTCTGTCTACAAGCATTTCATTCTTGAACTCAGTGATGTTTGTGCGTGTTGTTTTTATGGAGACAATCTCACGAGAGTGCCATATAGTGCCATATCAGTTTGGTTATTTCCAAAACTCATTTACCATAAAGATCGGGAAGATTTCTGTTATAGGCACTTAACCATTGGGGAGGTTCAGTTTACAGGGAGAAGGAGCCAGCAACTAACAGGCGTAAGTTAAGAAAATATTTGAGTTTTTGCCAACCAATCAGATCGCACATGCACAGGTCTGGAGCTGACCGTGTGTGACCAATGCATGCCACCCGACATGTGTTAGTCGGGCTGTGATAATGTACATGTATGCACTGTTTGAATCGATAAGTTCCTCCCCCTATAGCTCTTTCTGCAAGTTTTATCCCGGGATAAAACTTGCAAAGACGTAAAATAAACACAAATTATTTATAGGGCCTTGCTGAGAGTAAGTATCACACAGTACCCCTTATTTAGGCTGTCTTTATCACCATGTACCATAATTCTCACAATACTCACAATGTCATTTTTTTCTTAACTTATGCCTGTTGTGTTAGTTGCTGGCTCCTTCTCCCTTTAAGAAATTGTCAACCTTTTTGTGTTTGAATGGACAAATTAGCAGATATAAAACACAAAACTTTAGACAGTTTAATATGCTTTCACTATTAAAATATGAACAGATAAATATTGGTACATGAATTAATGTCCTTGGGACAAAAAATCTATAACACAGCAGTCTAGGGGAAAGTGGTATGGTTGCCCACTAACTATCACTTTTTAAAATCACTTAATAATCACTTTCACGTGCAGTTTTTCCAGTGTTTCATTTTTAGACTGTATCAGAGAGATATCACTGAGGATCATGTAGCTCACTTTTTTTTTAACACTGGAAAATGCTGAAAGTAAAAACGTTGGCTTGCAAATTTATGCATTTGGGGAAGACAAAATTTATGACCAACTTTAAACAAGCAGAGGAAATGCAAGTAGATCATCAACAGTAAGAGAAAGGAGACACTTAACCCTTTGCAAGGGAATGTTGCAATTTTTGCACATTTATACAATTAAATTCAACAATCGTAATAATTAGTTTTATCCATTACATTTGTACTAGAAAAGCTACACATTACCATAATGCTTGAGCAACAGCTACAAAATAATTACCAGTATCAATAGTGCAATAAGGAAAGCAAGATTTAAAGAAAATATCAAAATAACAATCGTCATTATTATCTCCTCCGAATAAATTCAGTGCACAAAGAGTTAAAGCCACTGGCTAACATTTACCACAGTTAAAAAAAATGTGAGCTACATAATCCTCCATGCTCCAAGTGTCTTTGATAAGGTCTAAAAATAAAGCCCTGAAAAAAATTGTATTTCAAAATGATTATTTAGTGCTTTAAAAAAGTGAAAATCCTAAGTTGACCGGATTCACCTGACCATATCTTCCCATAGACTTACTGTGTGTAGATCTAGGCGATTTTTTCACTCGCCCTGAGTATTAATTGTTTATTCATTTATATTTTGCCATTGGAAGCATAACTTTCCAATCTTTTGTATTCTAGGGTGTTTATTTGTCCATTTGAACACTACTATGCAGCTCATCAAAGTTTGACAATTTTTTAAAATTGAAACTCAACAATGTTAGCCTATCACTTTAAAATACCTAGGCCAAACATTGAAAATGGTAGACACCACAAGAGAAGAAATATTGGCAAGGATTAAAGGAGGATGGAGATGTTTTAATATGTACCAAGAGTTTTTAACAGACATGGAAATACCAAGTGAGGAGAAGGATATTTGACCAGTGCATTTGAACAGCATTTTTTGAAATAAATATAACAACATTGCTATCTGTCAAATATTAGGATTACAATGTTATCATGCCAACATTGCCTTACAAATACAGTACTTAGAATACAAGGATTATATATCTGTAGCAAAGTTACATTAAACACTTAGCTGAAACCTGAAAATTAAAAAAAAAAAAATGGTTGTAAGTTTACACAGTTTTTAAAGCAGTCAGTTAACTAGCACTAGTAGTGATGCATGTTGCATAAAAGTTATATATCATGTTGAATTATGAAGGAAATATTTGGTGTATTACTGCTATTACTGCAAGAGAATCAATGTGAATATATTTATGTTGATAATGAAAACTGAGCCACAAATATCACATGTAGTATTGCACAGTATAAATTTGTGAAAAAAGAAATATCTATCGTATTTGTAAGTATATATCTATAGTATAAAAACAACTTCTTATTTGGGTATATTTTGTCAAAAGTCGAATACATTTTATAATATTTTAACATATTTTTGTCTCAAATATATACCTATACTTCAGTGCATGTTCAGATTTGGTTAAATGTGTATTGGTGACTATTTAAAGAGACTTTTGCTGTTTATGAGGCATGTTTAATGAGGGGCGCACTTGATGATGTGAGTATTGACCGAGTGTCCAATATTAAATGTCCAAAAATCAAATAACTACTTTAAACCGCTTGTACCTTTCAATTACTTCTCACAAACCAAAGACCTGGCCATGAATGCGCGACCGCTCGTTAACGCTCCGTGCTTGTCAGCAGCATAGCAGCAGCATACAATGCGACAATGCAAGTGGCACAACGCAAAATTCAAAGCCTGTAGGAAAAAAAAACAGCTTCCGTTTCTTGTTTTGGAAAGTATAAAAAGAGTCACTTACTTGTTTGGAAAGTATAAAGGAGTCAGCCACTGCACCACCATAGAATAGAAGAGGAAAGTGGAAAAAATACCAGAAACGATTTAACCCCAATGTACATGTAGTAGTTGTATTGTTGAGGATTTAATCGTGTAATTTGTGAAATATATCATCTGAAATGTGGAAGAGAAGAAATGGTTAAACACAATGTCATTTAAATCCTTGAAAGATTGTCAGGATTTCTATAAATATTTCATCAGTTTGGCAGGCCATTTTCAGTTTAAATAGTTAATGAACATAAAAGGAGTAAAAGTTTGTTAGATATTTAGGATATTTAAATCTTGTATCTTGCATTAGGTTAGCACTGTCTTCCACTTAGCCGTAAATAGATATTTATAGTGAATGGCTAAAAATACCCTGTCAAACACAGCCCTAGTCAAACAATTATTTCCAAAATGGGATTAGGAAAGTTACGCAAGGAAAAAACAGAAGAAGAGATAAATTTAGAACATGAACTTTATAGAAATGATTTGAGGTTTACAT
>JZLH01S0115399.1:10000-13392 GCA_001188425.1 Eucidaris tribuloides | reverse complement strand
AATTCGAATGGGAAATGTCACTGAAGTTACTACCTATGAAATTTATCGTAAAATGAATACACAATGAACCAAATAAATGAGTTAAAATGTATTGTCTTGATAGCATTTGCGATTTTACAGAAAATCGTACAATTTGGAAAGGTTATACACATTAGTCCGAAACAATCCAGTCCCTGGTTAACACACCTGGATTTTTAGCCCAGCACCCAAAGTGTTAATATTGAGTGAAAATGTGGTACAGAACAAAGGAGTTGGAACAAGGAGAGTATTCTATTTTGTAACATAAGTTCTATAAAAGCCATCATGCTGACAGAGTACTAACACAGAAAAGCATATGTGGGGACAATGTTAAGTGTGAACATTGCATTGCCACGATGGACAAATTCACCCGTCACACTGTTAATCCTACAAATGTTTGTGATTTGAGGTGAAACTTTTTAAACATCACAATCCAAATTAAAATGTTTTTACACGAGACATTTGTTTGACGATGAACTGGTACTCCAGGTGATCTCATAACAGCAAATTCGCCTGATTTGTTATCATTAAGAAGCAGTTGTTAAAAAGGGAACACTCCAGTTTTTGCCACCGGTTGTTGAAAATAGAGTCGACTCGATTTATTATCCGCTATTGTCATGTAAGAAAGTGGTTTATCTCGCTAATACGAGTAGCTCGATATTACATTGTATTTTTCTCTGATCTGCAGTATACAATATTGAAAATTTTGTATATCTGATAAGAAACACTTTTTAATGAAACAATGGGATTAATGATGACTGCGTGGGAACATATGGTCGAACTCAAAGAGAGGAAAGCATGCTTGAAAAGTTGAACATTTCTGACCATGTTAAACTTGAATGAGCTATATGATGTTGCATCTGGAATTAAAAAAGCAAATCAAAACAAAACACTGATTACAAATGAATATCTTAATGAATTGATAAGAAACTGAAATAAAAACCATTACCAACCACGGCAATGCATTATTGGTATTCCACACGTACGTGTATGACAAGCATGCAAGTTTAGGCATGCACATTCATATGTTAATTGAATCAAGTAGACATAAATTCAGTTCAACCCATTTCTATTCTATTTTGTTATCGAATACAAAATCATGAGTGACAACAAATCAATATATACAGGGTATAATCCAAATGCAACATAGGCTAAATGAAGTATAATAAATTTCCTAGATATATGAACATATTTTTATGAACATTTAAGTTTGTAAAATCAGTTCTAGGAGTTGTAGTCATAGTAGCAGATGTATTTGTAATCATACAAACTACGCTTTATTACATCATACCACCTCACAGTTTATATCGCACACGTTCAAAATTGGTTTTGAAGTCACCCGTATTGTACTCTTTTAAGTTTATGTGTTATGTTAAAATAGTAGAAAAATAATCTGTAAATGGCTATATTAAAGAAAGGGTGATTCCTCAAAGTTTGTGTTTTATGTTCTTGCCGTAATTCTGTGAGTTATGAACTGTGCTGGGAGTGAACAGAAACTGCTAGAAAATATTGTATAAAATTGAGAGACTGAGGGTAGTAATACAAAATTGCTTTGACTGAAGAAAATAAAATAAGGACATCCACTTATTAATGGGAAATTAATTGAATTGAATTGAATTAATTTAATACTAGAAATGTTAACCTCGTACAAAAGGGTATTTTGATTACTAAAAAAACCGTATCCTGGTTTGAGGCAGTTGATCTAAAGTAGATACGTACCATCAAATTGGCTTAATTGGGTGATATACACGAATTTGGGCGAGCTTGACCTGACAATTTCGTGTGTTCACCTTTATAATATTTAAACCTCACTTTCGAGGAATTTCCCATATTCCAGGGGGTCTTTACTACCGAGGACGTCCTCGCTTGTCACCAAGTCCACGGATCACAGACCAACTAAGATTGTGTGTGTCCTCGGAAGTCAAATTTTACAAACGCACACACACACAACACACACACACACACACCACACACACAAACAGACACACACACACACACACAAGCACACAGAACACACGAACACGCAAACATAAACACACAAACACAAAAACACACACATACATTACATACACACATACACACACACGAACACACACTGATCACAACAGCACACACACACATTCGTACACCAACACACACACACACCCCAGGTTCACAATCCATTTTCACAGCGACGACTTCTATTATGTGTTAAACAAACTAAGTTCATTTTTCAGCCTCTTGAAAAGAAATGTTGAATTTACAGTCATGGACAAAAGTTTTCAATCATATCAGGAAAAAGTTAGTTTTTCGCTCCTCCTAAAATTTTACCCTGGCGCCGCCCTTGAGTCGAACTCATTTGAATTTAGTAATGACATGTTCTGTATCGGCAATTGATCATTTTTCGTAAGAAATCTGCACTTTAAAACAGGGCTACGCATAGAAATATACATATTCCAAACTTTTGTCCAGCACTGTAAGAATGCCCCATCTTATGGCATATGCGATTTTGAGCTCAGATCTACGTTTTTGTTTTTTAATTGTTCCGATGTGCACATGAATACAAACAAATAAATGAAATAATGAGAATAAAAAAATAATTAGGTAATATAACCAAGCGTGAAATTTGGTATTTGACTAGAAAATGTTGTATTATTCTGTGTACTCGTGTTATATGATAACGTGTGGTAAGCCGAAATGGTATAATGCTGTTGTGATAGAAAAAAAAATAGTTACAAAATAGTACTTTACTTTTATGGAATTGATAGTCAAAAAGTGCACAGTTGACAATTGCCAGTAAAGGAAACTTTTTACTTTTTACTGAAATTTCAGGGGGAGCGCCCCCTCCCCCACCACCCCTGGCACCGCTCTCGCGGTAGAAATGGCCTTACCATTTGTGTCTCTGATTGGTTGGGGATCTTAAACCAACACGTCGCTATTGGCTGGTAAAATGATAATCCGGTTAAAATCAGAAAAGGTTGATGCAAAGTGTGAAAGCGGCTAAGAGCGCGAAGAAGCGTGCAGCCACACAAGGTTATATCATTGCGCAAATTTGCATTATTGTCATATCTTGTCAGTCAGTACGTCTAATTAATATGTGTGACTTGAAGACCGGATAGTGGTCCGACATCAATTTCATCTCTATCTGACGAAGCTCTCAGCAAGTACTACACAGTAACAGCCATGATTGTGAGTGACATATCAATTAATTTTTCTTTCGTTTATTAGAATTAGGCTGTGATCTGGTATGAATCCCAAAGTTTAACGATGATAATAAGCCTTGCTAGCACAAGAAATAAGTGCAATGGGCCTGAATGTAATTCTGAAAATCGGTACGATCTGAGCAAACAGTCTCGGAGATTACTTGTATTGATGGAACTGACAAGCAGGTAAGT
>JZLH01S0115399.1:0-5000 GCA_001188425.1 Eucidaris tribuloides | reverse complement strand
AACGTGTCTTTGTTACCCGTTCGGAACTCCAGAACAATGATATTATTTGGGAATCTTTTTCCCATATACGCATCCGTAATGCCGTACATATTTTTGTGGAGTAATAAGAATTTTAGGGTGGCCATCACCAAATTGATCAAGAGGAAGTGAAGCGTACGACGGTTACAGGCATGTTCATACGCGTACGGATTTGACGAAAGGGGGTTGTTTTAGTTGTATTTTTTTTTGTTCGCCGCTTGCCCCCCCCCCCATCCCCCCATCCCCCCATCCCCCCGCTGAGCGACTTTTCGCCGGCTTGGCTGACCGGGAAAATTGTGGACCTCGGATTTGCAATGATTTTATTTTTTTTCACTTTTCGGCGGCTGGGCTGACCGAGTAAAAATTTTAACCTCGGATTTTGAATGAAATTTTGTTCATTTTTCGGCGGCTTGGCCGACCCGGACAAATTTTAGACCTAGGATTTGGCGGATGAACACCCATTTGAAAAATCCTGCGTACGCCTATGGGCATGTTGATGATGACTGTACTCGACAACAGCAGGAAACATGTTTTCATTCAACTTGGATGGTTATATCAACAGACTGATGTATTTTGTGACGTACCCTTTTATTGCTTCTGTTGCTCCTCCTCCTCCTCCTTTTCTTCCTCATCCTACTACAGTACTAATACTACTATTGCAGCTAGCCTGCCACTATTGCTGAAATAGGTCTACTGCTGATTGTGCAACCATACGTCATAGATTAACTGGAAGGTAGAAATAATCACGCAGAAAACTTTTTATTTCATGTAAAACTGGTTTATTTCAGTTGATTTCAGTAAAGTATGTTCTATGTTTGCTGCGGAGAGAGGAAGGGGTGAGGGTGCCACAGTCATCATGACCAGGGAAATTATTGCAATGTGCTGATCAAAATGTTCGACTCTACCCTTTAACGCTTCACTCCTTTAATCCTTCGGTGAAATATAAATGGACTTAGTATTCAACAATGTGCTAGTTAGCAATAATGAGATTCTCGATCGCATTTTGTTTTGTCGACGTGCTTGCAACGATATGGGTATACACATTTTTTATGTTGACAGAAAATCTCCCACTGACTACCAAACGTTGGTAGACGAATCCCCAGGAGAACTGCTCGCCCAGAGCACAACCCCCTCCCCCTCAACTACGTTGGAGGACAACTCCACGAGGACAACCCCTCCCTCTGAGAAATATAACAATATTTCCATTGTGTTTATTTGAGTGGACAACGGGGAGTAGTCTCCCTAGGTGGTTGTCCTCGGGGGAATTGTCCTTCAGGAAAATTGTCCTCTAGGGAATCGGCCTCCGAGGAAGACTTTCTCCGGGGAACTTTTTCAGGTCGGAGTCGTCCCAGGGAGAATTCTCCTCTAGGACAGTTGTCCGAATACGATAATCTTACGATTGAAAAGTGGTTCTAGTCACTGTATCATTCTGCATGATGTTATCTTTCCCTATATAGTCCTATTTCCAGGATTAGCAACAACATTGACTCGTGGTTCTCTTCTCCTCCATAGAAACCGTGAATCGTGCAAAAGACTTGCCAAGTCTCTGTTGAAAGGTCGATAGAAGTCGTCCAGTATTTTTCGTGATTCATTCAACATTGGCCCCAGGGACACATCTGATTCACTTCGTTTGTTCTCTCTGTCCATCCTGGCTATTTTCAGCCTCTCTGAATCACTGAGTGGATCTGCAGAACAATGGTGGAATCAATAGTATCATGTTAGAATATAAAATAACCATGGCCAGGTGGAGGAAGCAGGAAAAGGAGGAGCAGGAACATAAGCTATATTAGACGAATAATGGGAAGGAGAAAAGAAGAAGAAGAAGAAGAAGAAGAAGAAGAAGAAGAAGAAGAAGAAGAAGAAGAGGAAAAGGAGAAGAGAAGAAGAGAAGAAGAAGAAAGAGAAGAAGAAGGAAAGAAGAAGAAGAAGAAGAAGAAGAAGAGGAAAAGGAGAAGAGAAGAAGAGAAGAAGAAGAAAGAGAAGAAGAAGGAAAGAAGAAGAAGAAGAAGAAGAAGAAAAGGGGAAGAGAAGAAGAGAAGAAGAAGAAAGAGAAGAAGAAGAAGAAGAAGAAAAGAAGAGGAAGAGGAGAATAGTAAGTAGATGATATAGAAGACGAACAAAAAGAACAAAAACACTGTCATTACTACTAATAATATTACAACAAATACTAACTATAAACACTACTCCTTCTGTTCTTACTACTGCTACTACTACTACTACCTCTACTACTACTACTACTACTCCTACTACTACTACTATTACTACTACTACCTCTGCTACTTCTTTTACTACTACATGTACTATGCTATGGCAGAGGTGCTGTGGCGAGATTAGTAAGGCGTGTGCCTGACAATCTTGAGGCATGGAGTTCGAGTCCGCCCGGCATTAATGTCCTTCAGCAAGACATTTTTAATCTGCTTTGCTGCTCTCCACCCAGGTGTATAAATGGGTACCCTGGTCAGGTCATTTACAGCTTCAAGCGCGTAACAGCTGCTTAGCATAAATGTACCTGTCATGACCATGGGGTAATAACAACGCGCATAGAGACGTGCGATAAGCTACGTATGATGCGCTATACAAGAACGTGTTATTATTATTATTATTATTATTATTATTATGCTAAAATGGATGTTTGCTCAATCTTATATGTGGTTAGACTATTCGTATGCCTCTTCAACGAAGTTGCCAGAAGCATAACGTTTTCGGGTTGACCTTCATTGCGTGCGTGCGTGCGTGCGTGCGTGCGTGTGCGCGTCCCATCAGTCCGTTACTGTTTCTTGTCACACGATGACTAAAGGCCTCGTCACACTATGACGAATTGGCATTGCGTACCGCGAACGAATTGAAAAATTCTTAATACGTACGCACAGCATTCCAAGCGAGAAGTCCGCTCTGTTGGGAAGTTCAGAACCGAATCGCGACGTACTGACAGTGAATCATAAACGAACTAAAATCGTCTCCATCACCATTTCGATAAACTTAGCATTAACTTACAGACAGCGATCTCTAATCGGAAATGACTATACGAAGCTTTGCGGCTACGCCACGCGTACAGTCTGCGAATTTCAAGTCTGATTCACATAGGTGTCTTGTGTGCATTTTACGAAATATACCTTCTTGAACCCAGCGTCATTTTGTCCCCATATTTTGAGTTGGGGTATCTAATTTTCCCCACTATGGCCGAAATCCAAGAGAGCCAAGATTTGTATTTGTTATAGTATAAAAAAGGGAGCAACCAAATATACTATAATGCGGTAGTAATTCCAGGGCAAATTGGACATGAAAAGTACCTTTTACCCCAATTTAATGATTTCAGCGTGAGATAAAATAGTTAGTTACCTGATAATCTGGCCAACGGGTTAAGGTAATGACAACGCTCATATTTTTGCAAACGGTGTTGTTATGATTTGATTTTACTGTACCAAAAGAATAACTTTATCAAATTTCATGTGTAACTAAATAGGATTTTTTAATTAAAACTATCTTCTCTTCTTGATGATCAATGTTATGAAAAATCTGGAATGAGTAATGTTAGAATTTTCAGCTATTTGTATTCTTACATTGTTGTTAAACACTGTTATGTGAGGAATGGGACAAAATTATTTTGAATCAGAAAGTGTTGCATGAAAACTTTTTTCTTCCGGAGAATAAAAATCTGATAAATCTCGGTATTTTTGAACAGAAGAATTTTCCCCTACGCGTGTGAAAATAATATATACCGAATTCGATGAAACAATTTTCATCTATTCCAAGAAGCATTTTCATAGTACATGTAAGGCCCTATACCACATTTTAAGCATCAAATCCCATGGCTAAGGACTGTGCAATTTTCTGCGCAAAACCAACACGACACGCAGCGCACACACAAACACACACACACACACACACCACACACATACAAAACACACACACACACACACATTTACAAACACACACACACATACAAACACACACACACACACTCACAGACACAGACACAGACACACGCGCGCGCGCACAGACACAGACACAGACAGACAGACAGACATACACACACACACACACAAAACACACCAGATACATGAAGCACAATCATAGCGCATTAAGCATGATAAGCTCAACATGCGATAGGCACAGGAGAAATGCTAAATTTATTTTTCAAATTCGCTACCACCACGCCAAAACTTTCGCGGAGAAGGCCTCACTTATGGTACATCAGTGGAATGCTATTGGCTGCACTTACCGCTTCCGTTCCTGGTTGGACGGACTAAAAAACGTTCACATCTGCAACTTCAGAGCGTACGCGCTGCGCTATGCGTTCGTACGTTTCGCATACGTCGTAAAATTTTAAGCATGCCTTAAAATTTTCAGCGTACGACGAACAACAACGGTACTGTTGCAGTATTAAAACGGCAGATAGCAACGACGTCAAAAACCGATCCCCAAACGAACTGATAGCGTGGTAGCCGAACGAATGCTCAAAAATGTCATTCGCAATGGATACGCAATGCCATCGCATGAGTGTGACGAGGCTTTAAGAACAGCTGATTCGGATTGATGGACTAGTACCAAGCATGTACGATTGGAGCAACAATGAACTGATTAGATTTTGAAGATGAAAGCGTGAAAGTGTGAAAAGGTCACGAGGTCTATACTTGCTCATATGCGACTCATTGTTGAATAATTTGGACAAATATGTCACATGAGGCAGCGAAAACCAATATAGCATTTTGTATGGCTGAAGGGTCAAAGTCACAAGGCGCTTATTAAACCTGATTGATTTCGCGGACCAATGCTAGCGCCGCAGTCGCAAATGCTCTAGTTTTTTTTTTTATGACGCGACATTCATGCGAATTATTTATTGTTTATATTATGTATATGTAAAAATCATAATTTAGCTGCGAAAATAAAACTGAAAGTGAATTTCAAACACTTCTGAAGCTAATTTTGGTGCTAAACAAGAATGCATAAAAAGCTAAAGTTATTCAAAATCGAAAGGAAAG
>JZLH01S0115395.1:26937-47880 GCA_001188425.1 Eucidaris tribuloides | reverse complement strand
GCTTATTGTTCGCAGCGTTAAAATCCACCATCTCAAAATGCAATTTGGGCTGAGCAACTGGGTGCCCCCCCAATGAGCTGACCCACGGTACGCCACTGTCCCCCCCCCCCCAATAATGTTTTTTTCGGAATTTCGTCGGTACACGAAGGACTCCGTCGGTACACGTGGACCGACAAAAAATAATTTTGTACCGACGAAATATCTCAAAAAACGACATAAATATTTTTTTTTCAAGCGCGCTCGCTCCGCTCGCTCGCATAAGTGATTTTCTTTATGTCAGGAGTTTTTCGGTAACCAGGCAAACCGTCTTGTCATGAGTACTATGATTGATGACACTTGGTACAGTCAACTTGAGTCAAATGTATACAGGCCTACATCGAAAACGTTCCAAATCAACCGACCCGAGCATAATGATGTACCGTCAAAATGTTTACAGGCTTACAACATTAAACAGTTAAAAGATTCAACATTTCAGCAACATGTACATAAAGGAAAACATCTTGGGAGAAGAAAATAGAACGCTATTTGATACCGGGGCACACTAGCTCCACCAGGTAAAGTGGATGGAAATATTTGTTGAAATATATGTTTGTGTGTCTCTGTGTGTGTCTGTGTGTTAGTGTACGTGTCTGCATATTTCTGTTTGTCTGTATGTGTCTGTGTGTGTCTGTGTGTAAGTGTGTATCTGTTCTGTTTGTGTGTCTGTTTGCATGTAGGTAGGTGTGTGTCTGACAGTATGTGTATGTTTGTGTGTCTGCGTGTTTGTGTGTTTTATTGTGTGTCTATGAGGATATGTCTGTGTGTCTATGTGTTTGTGTGTCTGTATGGTATGTTTCTGTGTGTTTCTGTGTGTCTACATGAGTGTCTGTATATATCTATGCTTGTGTGTGAATCCGTGTGTTTCTTTGTATGTGTGGGTGTGTCTGCGTGTTTGTCTGTGTGATTGTGTGTGTCTGTACGTGTCTGTTTGTGTGTTTGTATATGTGTCTGTGTGTCTTTGTGTCTGTGTGTCTGTATGCATCTGTTTGTGTGTCTGTATGTTTCTATGTGTCTCTGTGTGTCTGTATGTGTGTATGTGTCTGCTTGTGTGTCTGTATATTTCTGCGTGTCCGTGTGTGTCTGTATGTGTGTATGTGTATGCTTGTGTGGCTGTATGTTTGTCTGTATGTAGGTCTGTACGTGCGTCTCTGTTTGTGTCTATTTGTGTGGCTTAATGTTTTTGTGTGTTTGTATATGTCTGAGTATGTAAATGTCTGTTTTTTATGTATGTCTTTGTGTTTGTATGTCTGCGTGTCTGTCTGACACTCACAACCACACACAAGCTTACACAGACACTTACATACATCCAAATACACACCATACACTTGTACATCCTCTTTCCGACACCACATCAACTACCAACTCACACACATACACAAAAACAGACACACAGCCATAAACACACATGCAAGCACACACATACATACAAACACGCAGAGACACACAGACACACAGACAAACACACAGACACACAAACATACACATACAGACACACACACAGACACACACGGACACACAGACACATATGCACACACACAGACACACACATTTAAACACAAACAGAACAGATACATACAGACACACAAACAAACATGCACATACATACACTTCCAGACAAATAGAAAGATACAGACACACAAACACATAGACAAACAGAAACACACAAACACACAGACATACGAACAGACAACAGACACATACAGACTGGACACATACAGACACATAGACACACACAGACACATACAGACGCACAGAAACATACAGACACATTCAGACACACACAACACATAGACATACAAAAAGGCACACAGACACATACAGACAAACACACAACACACAAAACACAAACAGACAGCAAACACATACATAGTAGACACATACAGACACATAGACACACATAAAAACACAGACAAATATACAGACACACCAACACACAGACAGACACACAAACACTCGCCTACAGACAAATATACTGACTCACAGACACACACATACACATAAACAGACACATACACACAAACATACATACAAACAAACATACACACAAACAAACACACAAACAGAACAAATACATACAGACACACGAACAGACACATTCAGACACACACAAACACATAGACATACAAAAAGGCACACAGACACATGCAGACAAACACACAACACACAAAACACAGACAACAAACACATACATAGTAGACACATACAGACACATAGACACACATACAAACACAGACAAATATACAGACACACCAACACACAGACACACACGCAGACACACAAACACTCGCTTATTGACAAACATACAGACTCACAGACACACACATACACATAAACAGACACACACAGACACGCAAACAGACACATACATACACACAAACATACATACAAACACACAAACACACAAACAAACACACAAACAGAACAGATACATACAGACACACAAAGAGACACACACAGACACTTTGAGACAAACAGAAAGATACAGACACATACAAACAAACACACAACACACAGATACACGAACAGACAACAGACACATACAGACACATACACACACAGAAACAGACAAACACACAGACGAACACATAGACATACACAGACAAACAGACAAACACACAGACACATACAGACACACAAAGACCCAGACATATACAGATACAGACACTTACATACACACAGACACATACAGACACACAAACACACATACACACGTAATTAGACACAAGCAAACCCAGACACTGACACACAGATACACACACATATTTAGTGAGTGTCGACAATTTGTAAGGGTGGCGACAATCCCTGCCGCTAGATTTTTTTTCATGGCACAAATTGTCGCCAGTGAGGCAAAAAAAATGGGATCAGCAAGAGCGTCACACATTGTCGCCGGCGACAATCTGTGCCGATTTGTTCAAAGCTTGACGGCACAAATTGTCGCCGCGTCACAGATTGTCGCCGGCGACAATATGTGACGCGGCGACAATTTGTGCCGCACAACAAGGGCAGTAATTTTACTTGATCAAAATGACTGTAACCGACACGTAGAGCGTCCGCCACCTCAATCCTTAATCCGGGGCAAAAAGTCGCACTTTGCCCCGGTTTTCCCGTAGAGACGCACATAAACCATTAATTGCCTTTAGCCGGAGTTTTTCTTGGATGCCGGAAAGTTTGAGCACATGCTGGATAAAACTACGCGCTGATGTCAAAACAACCATTATTTTGAGACCCCTAGTTGTTATATTTTGGTTATTTTTGTCATTTTGAGGTTAAAAATCCATTTTTTTTTTGGTAAAAATTCAGATTTTTCAGTCAGAACATTAAAAGAAAGGTTTTAACAAGCCTATCCTTTGTATAGATATACTCTGTTTCCAGAAAATTCATTCTTATCAAATAAATTGCACAATATGGGGCATTTGGCCACTTTTGGGGCTAAAAATCACATTTTTATGATTTTGGTCAAAAATTAAATTTTAACCTGGAAATTAGTTCTGACGAGCCTATAATATTTATTTCAGGCCTATGCATAAAATGTATTAACCCATAATACCCCCATTTAGACCATGTGGGCCATTTTGCATGAAAATAACGATTTTTATCCTTTTTGGAAAAAAAAATCGATTTTTAACCGGAAAATTATGCATGTAACTGTAAAGAGGCTTATATTGCGTACAAACGCTATCAAATTATGAGCAGAATCTAAAAATGCTAGCATCAACCCAACTTACTTCATTACGACTAGCCTATTTTGGCCATTTTGGGTCAAAGTGCAACTTTTTAATCAGTTTTGGTCAAAATTAATAAATCAAATCATAGCATTTAATGGAAAGGTTTTAAGAAGCCTATGTAAAAGTGTGTGCCGAAGCATTCCTTTTACCCAAATAGGAATATCTAGGTCATTTTGTTTCATTTTGTTGTTTCTGTCACAATTATGTTTTTTTATACCAAAAATCATAAAATTGTGATTTTTGCAGAAAAGTGGACCAATGCCCCCCAAAGAGGGCAAGTTGTGCTGATGAGAATGCATTTTCTGGAATCAGATAATATGTATAGATAGTATGGGCTTTTTAAAACCTCTCTATTAAATTTTTTTGACCGAAAATCTGATTTTTTACCAAAAATTGTAATTTTAGCCTCAAAATGGCAAAAATAGTCATAAAGTAACAACTAGGGTCAACGAGATTGTTGCATTGGGATCGGCGCGCATTTTACTTAGTCTTTAGACCCTTCTCCACCAAAATATTCCGTTAAGATAAATTATATCCCACGGTAAATATACTGTCCGTGTCCGTGTGTGGGGAATCCGGGCAAAGTGCAAATTTTGCCCGGATTAAGATGGCGCCCAGCCCCTTCAGCTCGGCACAGCAGCATTACGCGCGCGGTATACGCAGTACGCGCTGTTGTTACACAGTTGCATATGAAAAAGAAATCACAGGGTAGCAAATTTGTGTGTGTTAATTTCTTGTTATACACCTCTGTTTAAGTGTTTGCTTGTGAAGTGGGGACATTCGGTTGATACACACAGCAGTCTGAGGACATTGTTCATGTCCCCACATTCATTGTTAAATACAGAAATACTTCCATGTCCCCATTTTGGGCAATTTACATGGGTATGTGGGGGGGGGGTGTGGGACGGGGTGTGTGAAACACAACAAAATTCATCCCAGCTTCCAATTCAAACATTATTGCGTATTTATCTAAGTCTTTTCCGATTCCACTTTCACTGAGCATGTATAACTTGTAAATCCTTTAATCCCTCTATGCTCTTTCCGGTGTTGAAACATTGACATTCGTCGATGTAATATGCCTGGAAAAGATTCTCCAACGGAGTTTATGTGTATTCGTATGATATTTCATCTTTCAAAAATACGGCAAAAAGGTGGACCTATAATAAAGTTATGAATGACATTTTTGAGCAACTAACGTTAAAGGTCAATATCCAAATGATATCTATCCAAGATAATATCTTTAATAGACGACGCTTACGCGACAATTGTCTGTGATTGAAGAGTACAATGGCACGATACACACTAGATTACAGCTCTTCGAAATACGTTTTTGTCAAATCAATCCCCAAGTACAAACTACGTATACCCTACATTCGAACTACAAATATGTTCGTGTGTGTGTGTGTGTGTGTGTGTGTGTGTGTGTGTGTGTGTGTGTGTGTGTGTGTGTGTGTGTGTGTGTGTGTGTGTGTGTGTGTGTGTGTGTGTGTGTGTGTGTGTATGTGTGTGTGTGTGTGTGTGTGTGTGTGTGTCTGTCTGTCTGTCTGTCTGTCTCTGTGTGTATATGTGTATGTGTTTGTACATGTACATGGGGGTTAGTGCGTACCTATGTGTGTGTGTGTGAAATTAAGTATCTGACCTTAAGCAAAATTTCTAAACTATGCTAAAGAACGACCGACATAACCTGACTTTATAACAAATGACAGACTGGGTTTGATTGATTTGTTTATGGTTTATTATCATTTCTTGAAAGAAATATAACAAGTAAATACAATCACAGTACATAATTATAATGAAAGTACATAGGATCAAAAGTAAAATGAATTAATATTGTGACACGATGAATAAAGAAAAATAAAGGTACCTGCATAAAAGTAAACTTGTAGACCTGCAGGTTCCTAATATTACCGTCGCAGGGTCGATGTAGAAGAGCGAATAACTTCGAATAGACCCAACACAGTAGTAAGAAGAAATGAAATAGGAAAAGGGGCTGAAAAGGATATTATAAGTTTGTTTATAAGTGTATCTACATTTAAAGTTGCGATAGACTTGGGAAGGAAACAATTAGGTACAAATATACACATAAACACACATTACATTCGTATTACTATTATAACATCTTATGTATTCAAGCATACTTTACCCGATTAGCCTGTTTACTTTTTTTTCAGGAGAAGTATCGAGATCATTTGACCTTGTGATGGTACATAGGAAATATAAACCTACAATATGAAATAAACCACAACATTACCCCGTCTACACGACTGATAAATACCATTCACACTTTGGAACCTCACGCTCAAGTGATAAGCAAATAATTTATTCACCGCGTCGAACCATTTTAGTAAATCTATAACGACCTTCCTTATTAAACATATTAAGCAATTAATTCCCGTAGCTAACAAAGTAGAAAATAAAGAATTAGACTGATTATTTTATTTATGTGCATATCCCATTATGATTTTTTATCTTTGGCTGAATCATGCCGTTCAAATATCGTTCGTACATATATATTCGCGCTCATGGCCAATACTACTTCACTGGGTCTGAGTAAGGTCACTGTCTGCCCATTTCTATCATGGCGTCCGGTAGTCTCTACATACAGTTGGCGTTCACTGCCACTGTACTCCTGGTTCTTGGCTGCTATTCGTCATGCCATGCACTGTCGGCTGCGGTGGCGATGTGGAAGCAGGCACTTTGGGGTAAGACTTTGTAGAGGAACAAGGCTTGTAATACTGATTCTTGTAGCATATGACTGAAGAACGCCATTATGTATCTTAAAGCCATGTGCAAGGTACAAAATATGTACAGGTGATCTTAAAGTGTCCTCAGTTTTGTTAACGTCGTATAGGCTGTTTTCTTCAAAAAGGTGCTGTTGGTGTTATGATTTCTTTTTCTAAAACTAAGAAATAAAATAAGTAAGCTACCTGGCAAATGAGGAAAATTAGTGTTATAGGAACGTTGCCACGGGGAGGGGGCCTCATTGTTTTATTTTTAAACTTAAGACAATTATGGGGCTTTAGTGTTTTTGGAGAATCCCCCACCCAGATTTCCCATCATTCTTCCTTTTCATTCTCGGGGGGGGGGGGGTTGGGGGGCGGACCTGAGAAACTTTTTTTTTTGCTTGTCGCGTCGTAGTTTGGCCGTGGTTTTCCCGTCGCCTGCTCTAAGAGTTTATGTTGTGTGTCTTCAATGATGAAATCGACAACGGAAATCCTTAGACCGGGGTGGGAGAGCTATGTGGCCTGGTGTACTGGTAGAGGTGCAAAAGGAAACATAGTACACTTTGTTTTCCTTTCTTCTTTTTCATTCTCCGGGTTTTATCTATTACTTTGCCATAATCGTTCTCAATCACATTCTCTGATGATTATTCAACAGGAGCATACATGTATTTTAAATTTAACATAGGTAGATTTGACAGTTTAGTCAAATGATAAGATAATCCCATGTAGTTTACAAAACAGTCGCCACATAGGGGCATTGTTACATAATGACTCTGCTCTTTCTGATGAGGTATAACTCAAATAAACTTAACACCTTATTAACCCTTTGAATGCTATCATGTGAAATATAGTCAAAAATCTCGAAAGAATCTGTTATTGGTGTGATATGACCTTTGGGCATAAAGCTTTCAAATAAAAAAAAATCCCCAAAACTAAACTTGAGCGTTTAAGTCGCAATCCCAATTCGTGACAAAGAAGGGTTCGCGGTTAGCCTGGCTTGAGAGATACAAATCGAGTTTTGAGAAAAGCACTGATATTCCTCGAAAATTCTAGCAGTGAGTAAGCTTACAAAGACAGTGGGAGAGAAAGAAAGGGTGAAAGGTGAAACACTTCATATGAGATACACATAACAACTGATGTCTATTTTACATGTTAAACTAGGAATCATTTAATATTTCTTGTAAAATTCTGATAGTTCATATCCCCACCAAATAACTGTACCAACGAACCCTCATTCTATGAAGTTACCCTTTATAACTAGTATTCAATCCGTATTTGCGGTTCCCGTACACACGAATGTGGAAAACCGTCAAATTGAGAAAGATATAAACTAACAAAGAAACAACGAATAAGCAAAGAAGTGAAACAAAGTGACAAAGATGACAACATTTTCTGCCCCCCCATGCAAAAGGCATAATGACATTTTTTTTTTTCAACATTGAGTCTATATAGTGTAGGGACTCAAGTATCATGTTAAACATGCAACAACAAAAAAATATCAATTAGAAGTGTCTCTTGTTTCATAATCCGCTTGTTAAAGGACACTGAATAGGGCTTTAAGGCTGTGAACAAAATACATTTTGCTCAATATTCTTCCAAACACCAAAATGTCGTTATGCCCTTTGTCATGGGGGCAGATTTGTTATCATGGTTTGCTCTTTGCAGGTGTCTTTGGGTCGATGTGCCGGTTCTGGCCACTGTCTTCTTTGGATCTTAGTCGGCGTCCTTCCCACCACCAAGGCATAAGAAAGTCAGCCTCCATCTTTTGACTGCGATTATCTCTATTATATGGTAAAAGTCAGATTCGTCGGTTAAAGGCTGCTTGCAAGAACCCTCGGTATTCACCCAGAACAGTTACTTCGAAAGATTATCAATCAAATGGGGAACGGAGGTACGGCGTTTCGGTTTGGTCTCAAAGATATCAAGTCACTCGATGAATTTCGACAGCGCCATCCATTGACGACATATGAAACTTATCGTCCGTATGTCGATCGCAATGATGGATGGCGAGAAAATGTTTTGACCGGAAAAAGTCCCCAGTAGTACGTCAGAACAACTGGAACAACAGGCAAATCGAAGTATATCCCACATACATCAAGATTTCAACTTCTTTCAAGCGCTGTTTTCGCCGTCAATGCAGCAATTTATGACGACTTCCCTAAATTACGACATTTTACAAAAAAACGATTATACATGTACGTTGCACCTACAATCAGTAAGGCAAAAAGCGGAGCGCTGATCGAAACTATGGCTTGTCTTCCAGAGAACTTTGACATGGTGATACATGCAGGCGATACGTCGCCACCGGCCGCATACAAGATTGATACACTCTACGAGGCGAATTACGTACATCTGCTTTTCGGGCTTCGCGAAAGGGATGTCGCCCTCTTCGTCGGGGGCTTTGCCAATTTCCTGGAAACCGCGATGAAACAACTGCAGAGACGTTTTGGAGACAGATCGTCTGCGATATCGAGCATGGTACGATAAATGCCGACCTCAACCTGCGCGGTGATGTTCGCGCTCAGTTGACGAGTGAGCTTTCGGGTGACCCCCAGAGGGCGGCGGAACTGAGGCAAGAATTTGAGAAGGGTTTCCAGGGTATCATGAAAAGGGTGTGGCCCCATCTTCGCCCGGTTATCTCGGCTGATCAAACGGGAACTTGGCCAAAATTGGCAAAATCCTATGCGGAAGGTACAGTATGCAAAATATTCTTCCCCAAAGTATTACTTGTTATTATTTCAAATGAATTTACTCAATTTAATTCTAAATAACAGTAACAACAGCAACATTAATAAGAAAATAAAAAACGATAGGAATGATGTAAAAATGTGTCAGCTATTACTATACTATCCCTACTTCTACTCTTACTACTACTCTTACTACTACTACTACTACTACTACTACTACTACTACTACTATTACTATTACTACTACTACTACAACTACTACTACTTCTACTACTACTATTATTACTACTACTACTACTACTACTACTACTACTACTACTACTACTACTACTTCTACTACTACTACTACTAGTACTACTAATACAACTACCACACGTCGTCGCAGCATACTCTTATGAGAGAGTAGCTGCCCTTATACGTCTATTTTGAGCCATTCTAGTTGCTTTTCCGTAGTCACTGTCCTTTCTCTACTACGCCTCCAAGGAACGTGGGCCACAAGGACTCTCTTTTCCATCCCATCATGTCTCAGAATTTGCCCCAAATATCCTTAGTTTTGTTTGTTTACATAATCAGGTAGGATACCGGTTCTGAGAACTCTGAGTTTCGTCTCTTTATCTTGCCCTTGACATGCCTTCAATCTCATAGTTATGTTTTATTTTTCACTGATGTTGTCAGCATCTTGCTGAATTCTACCCCAACATGCCCAATGTATTTGAAGTGACAATGAGCCATCAATGGTAACTCCAACTTGTAGTACCCGTACCTGTACCCGTACCCGAGTCCCAAATTCCAGACTTATATCCGCACCCATTGCCCCGTACCCTTATGCCCCAGTCACACAGTCGCTTACGTTAAGTTACGTCCGCCGCGGATAGATACGGATGGGTGGACGCAGCATGGACGCAGGTATCCGCAGGCATCCGCAGGGTCGTAAGTAGACGTAACTCTTCGTAACTGATCCGCAGTGAGACGCAGAGTTACGGCGCCAAGCCTGCGAAATTTTGAAATTTTCAAAATTTCGCAGGGAGTCGCCACAGATGCTGACTTACGCAAGTAACCGTAACTAAACGTAACTATCCGTAAGTGAACGTAACTATCCGTAGCTTGGACGCAGATCATCCGGGAAAATTTTCACTTCGCGTCCATTTGCGTTCATTTGCGTCCACCGTAAGTATTCGTAATTACCCGCAAGTACTCGTATCAAAGCACTTACGTCTGATTACGGAGAGGTACGGATGCTGCGGACAATTGCGTCTTTGCCTCATCGGAGTCCCCGCCAGCACCCGTCCTGTCTCGCACCAGGTTGGGCCTGCATCAGCTGGTAAGGGTTGAAGACAGAGCATTTCCTCCTGCATCACTGGTTTATCTTGGGGGTATGTTGCCTTGTTGCCCTCTTCATCCTTCCTCTAGCCCTATGCCACCTTGCTTTTGGGGGGAAACTTTGAAACCATAACAAGCAGAAATTGGAATGGTGTTTCCTCCGTAAAGGTAAAAAAATACCGTAGGTTGAGCAGAAATGGTCAGAAAAAAGCACCTTAATAATTATCCAAAAATAATTTTTGAATAGTAATAATAGTAACAACAACAACAACAACAACAACAATAACAATAACAATAATAATAATAATAATAATAATAATAGTAATAATAATAATAATAATATTGTTATTATTATCGTTAATTTTTGAATAATTATTTTTATTCAATAATAATTTCTTTTTGTTCAAAAATAGACGTACAAAATGTAGAACATTGTCAGGTCCGATTAAGATATTGCCGAATGACACAGCTCTACAATTAGTGCAATCAGCTTTTTTCATGGGAGTATTATTGACAAATATACATACTCAAATGAAAGAAGCTGATTGCACTAATTTCAAAGCTGTGTCATAAGTGGTGAGTGCAGTGGTCAACAAAATAACTCGAATATTGTACAGAATGCGTCACTTTGTCGCAAGGAAAATTTTAGTTATGTTGTGTAATGCGTTCATTCTTCTTCATATGATGTATGGACATAAAAGTGCGGGGTGCTGTAAAAAGGCAATTCTGAATCCTGTTTTAATTTAGCAAAAAAGTATTTTAAGTGTAATTTCTTTAAAAGGAATTAATCATCATCATTCAGCAGCACTATTATTAAATGAACTGAATGTGCTTGATGTTTACCAACAGTACTGCTATGTAATTAATAAAAATTAATGCGTGATTTGATAAATAATCTACCTCATGAATTCATTGATATTTTAAATAGTCCTTGACCATCCATATCAAACAATAAACAGATAGAAGTGTAATATTAAAGTTACAACAACAACAAATCAGGAAACAATTAATTTCGTATTTTGGACTATTGCTATAGAAAAATCCTTCAATGGATTAAGTAAGATCACTTCACGAAAAAGATTCTCTCGAGCCCTAAAAACTCGTCTCCTTGAGGAACTTCAGCCCACTGATTAAGAATTTTCAGGCTTACAATTTGTATGTTTTGTATCATTGCGACTTTACTCTTATAGTGTGGATGTAGTATAAATATGTTTGAATTAATTAAAGACTATCTTATTTATACTATATTTGATATTATCAAATTTAATTATCTTTATAATGTAATTATCGTATCCTGTGGATAGTCTCTTCCTCTTACTCTTCCCTTCCACTTTTGTATTTGTTTGAAATTGTCTTAAGTTTCTACTTCTTTTGGATGGTTTCGCATTTCAGTATCATTTCATAATGTACCAGCAAAAGAATGATATATTCTTCATTCAATTTACGGAACCTAATAAGTATAAGCTTGCTTTTTAACTTAGGTTCAACGACTTTTCGTTTGCCTTGTATTTTATTCTTCCATATAATTATATTGCTAAAATAATGTTTTGAAACTTTTGTATTGATTCAAATCTTCATATGTGATGTTATTCATTCATTTCTTTTACAAAAGTGGAAATAAATTCATTTCATTTCAATTCAATTCGTAAGTATCCATAAGTATCCGCAACTCTCCGTAAATATCCGTAACTCTCCGCAAGTGTTCAAAAGTATCCGGAAGTGTACGCAAGTCGAAAAAACAAATAACGTATCAACTCGTAAGATTATCCGCAGGTGGACGCAAGTATCCGCATCTGGTCGTATCTATCCGTATCGCCCGCGTCTTTTCCCGTATATTCTGTAAAAAAAATCTTGGTGACGGGAAGGGTTCCGCGGGAGTCCACAGAAAAAATGACTTATTTGGACGCAACGATGGACGCAGAGCACTATGTGACTGGGGCATAACCTATACCTGTGCCCATGCTTCAGTCTGGCTCCGTATCTGTAAACGTACCCATACCCGTACCCATACCAATACCCATGCTCTCGTTCTAGTGTTAAAAAAATACCAATATATAAAATCAATTATCCTTGGTTTTACTGAAAATTTTATTCTCTTTTCAGTTTTTCATTCTGATGTAGCCTTACATGTATGTTAATTTGTAAAATATTTCCACTGAACATTCAGTTTCCTGGTATTTATGCTCATACAGTTACATGTACCAAAGTGATATGTTTTGCTTGTTATGACAGATATTGATCAAGAATGAACTTGAAATGCTCATAGTTGGTATTGGTTATGGCAATTTGAAACTGCATGTAGTTAAAGGAATGCCCCGTACAGCCAGGTGGAGATGGGGTACTTACAGACGCGTTGATATGAACCCATGGTCTCATACCCGTACCCATACCCATGGTCTCATACCCATGGTCTCATACCCGTACTCGTACCCATGGTCTCATACCCATAATATACCCATACCTATACCCATGGTCTCATACCCATACCCATACCCATACCCATGGTCTCATACCCGTACCCGTACCCATGGTCTCATACCCATACCCGTACCCATGGTCTCATACCCGTACCCGTACCCATGGTCTCATACCCGTACCCGTACCCATGGTCTCATACCATACTCATACCCATGGTCTCATACCCATACCCATACCCATGGTCTCATACCCGTACCCGTACCCATGGTCTCATACCCGTACCCGTACCCATGGTCTCATACCCATACCCGTACCCATGGTCTCATACCCGTACCCGTACCCATGGTCTCATACCCATACCCATACCCATGGTCTCATACCCGTACCGTACCCATGGTCTCATACCCGTACCCGTACCCATGTTTCAGTCTGGCTACAGACAGGGATGTTGTGTTGTAATACCACTACTACCACTACTACCATACTACCACTATTACTACTATTGTTGTTACCACTTATATTGTCACTAAGACCACAAATAAGAACGAAAGATTAAGATGGGGATGAAAATAGTAGTAATGGTATCAGCAATAATGTATGGGATGAATGACTTTACAGTGTGTCTCAAAAAAAATTGTGCAAGTGAAAACCGCCTCTCTTTGGCAATAGAAAATACTCTTGTGACTATGCCTTACTTCAACGTCAAGTGCATAGTCTCTAGCTTCAAATATTAGTTTTGTTTAATTTGAATGTCTTAATCTTGAGATATGTTAAATTAATTAAGAAGGGTAAAATCGCAATTGTGCCAATTTTACTACAGTCGCCGAGTAAAAGTGACACAATTGTGATTCCACCCTTTTGTTGTTTACAACATATCTCGAGATAAACAAGCAAATGAACAGAACAAATGACATTTGAAAGCTAAGACTTTGCCCTTGACGGTGATGTAAGCATAATGTCACCAGAGTATTTTCTAATTGTCGAAGAGGGCCTTTCTACCTGAAGATTTTTTGAGACATGCACAGAACGTCTCAAAAAATGGTTTAAGTGAAAAGCGCCCTCTTTGACCGTTTAGAAAATACTGCTGTGTCACATGTTTTCGTCAACATCAAGTGTCAAGTCTTGGCTTTCAAATGCTGTTTATTCTGTTCCAATTTACTTGTTTTGATCTCAAGATATCTTGTAAACAATAAAACGGGAATCAAACCGTGTCACTTCAACGGAAGATGGCCTGAACTGTAGTAAAAGTGGCACATTTGTGATTTACCTTTTTCGTTGTTTAACTGAACATATCTCAGAATCAAATCAAGCAAACTGAACAAAACAAACGGCATTTGAAAAGTTAAGACTATGCCCCTTGCTGGTGATGTAAGCATTACCACAAAAATGTTTCCTCATTACCTAAGAGGGCGCTTTTTAACTTGCACAAATTATTTTTGAACACACTGTACTACTTCTTCTACTACTACCAACACCACTGCTTCTAGTAGTACTACTACTACTACTACTTTACTACTACTACTACTACTACTACTACTACTACTACTACTATTAGTATTACTACTACTACTTCTACCTCTACTTCTACGACTATTACTGTTGCTGCTGCTACTACTACCAATTATGATAACTTGTTTTGTCAACAGGACTATCTTTAGTATCCAACGTATACTTGTGTTCAGAGGGTGTGATGGCCTTGTCATTAGGATCGAAGTACATGCCGAAAGGTTACATACCGGCGTTGTCATTAATCGTCATGGAGTTCATCAAGTTAGAAGACATGTAAGTAAAGTGACGTAATCAACCCCACTTCCTTTTAGTCAAGTTCAATGTGTTTCGGACGATTTCATTAATCTAGAGGAAGACAGTGACATACGAGTCAGCCACTTTTTCTTACATAGTGTAAAAGCAAGATGAAGTTTCTCTTTCATTCAATTCTTCCTTTCGTTCGTTTATTCGTTCGTTCGATAGTCTTTCTTTCTTTCTTTCTTTCTGTCGTTCTTTGTATTTGGAAGTACAGAAATGGTGCACATAGTATATCCATTCTTTCAAGTAAAGGAAATTAAAGGTAAATGACATAATTGGGGCTGGTTCTCAACTTGGGGTGAAACTATTCTAGAATCAAGAAAACTGTGCAAGGATTCTACTGTGAAAATTTTGTAGTCAAAAGTTGACTCATGTTAAAATAACTTCCATCAGTATGCCCAAATCTATTGTGTAGCTCTCTATGGCATCTAGTTAATTTGGCTTAAGTAAACAAATTCAAGATAAATCCTGTCAGCCAGGAGATATACTCCAGCTGGTGTATCCATTGTATATCTTTCAACCAGTTCGTTGCAGAGGCATTTTCAAGTGTTCCCAAGCATATCACTGCCCTTTAACATTCTGATTTGATCGAATTTAATGCGAAAGGAGAATTTTTAGCATCAGATCATCAGTGGCTTAGTGGGAGGTCTTGGGGTTTTCTTGTCAGAGATCCTGGGTTCGAGTCGAGTAGTGGATGGTTGTTGCTTTCTTAGGTAAGATCATGGACCCTAGGGTCCATGGTAAGATGCTTCATCTCCAGCCTGGTAAATCGTTACCTCACAGAACTAAGGAAGCCATTTGTGAATAAGCAAGCTCACGAGCTACAGAACCTAGGGCTACGAATAATCCACAGGAGTGTAATTGGCACACAGAACATTAAAGGTGTAGGAGAAATCCCTTAAGTCGATCTTCTAACAAGTTCATACTGGGTGAATAAAAATGTGATATAACTCACTCTTCCTATGTAATGATTATTGTGAGGTTTTTTCTTCATGACAGTGATGAAAGCCAACCCAGAACTTACTTCGTGGATGAGATTGAAAACGGACAATGCTACGAGGTTGTCCTGACTCAAATCAACGGGCTGTATCGATATAGACTGGGCGATATCATCCGGGTCATCGGGTTCCATGACAACTGCCCTATCATCGATTTCATGTACAGGTGGGTGTTTGTATTACACCTTTCCTATCATCGATTTCATGTACAGGTGGGTGTTTGTATTACAACTGCCCTATCATCGATTTCATGTACAGGTGGGTGTTTGTATTACAACTGCCCTATCATCGATTTCATGTACAAGGTGGGTGTTGCCATAACAACTGCCCTATCATCGATTTCATGTACAGGTGGGTGTTTGTATTACAACTGCCTTAATCATCGATTTCATGTACAGGTGGGTGTTTGTATTACAACTGCCTTATCATCGATTTCATGTACAGGTGGGTGTTTGTATTACAACTGCCTTATCATCGATTTCATGTACAGGTGGGTGTTTGTATTACAACTGCCCTATCATCGATTTCATGTACAGGTGGGTGTTTGTATTACAACTGCCTTATCATCGATTTCATGTACAGGTGGGTGTTTGTATTACAACTGCCCTATCATCGATTTCATGTACAGGTGGCGTTTTATTACAACTGCCCTATCTTAGATTTCATGTACAGATGGGTGTTGCCATGACAACTGCTCCATCATAGATTTCATGTACAGGTGGGTGTTTTTATTACAACTGCCCTATCATAGATTTCATGTACAGGTGGATGTTTGTATTACATACTACAGTATGTATCAAAAAATGGTACAAGTGAAAATTACTTTTTTGTATGAAAATCATAAAGCTTAAAGACCATACATTTCCATACAATTTATTTTATTTCATTCATATGGTTTTGTTGATACCCCGAGGTATGGATTTTCTGCAATGACGCAATATCGCTTTTGTACCACTGTAAACGTATGCTATATGTGTAGATTTTGTACTGTATACTTAAAGGGAGAAGGAGAAGCTAAGAAAAAAATGACACTTTGAGTATTGTGAGAATTACTGTACATGGTGATAAAGACAGCCTAAATAAGGGGTACTGTGTGATACTGACCCTCAGCAAGGCCCTATAAATTAGTTAATTTGTGTTTATTTCATGTCTTTGCAAGTTTTACCCCGGGATAAAACTTGCAGAAACAGCTATAGGGGGAGGAGCTTATCGATTCAAACAGTGCATACATTACCACGGCGCGACTTAACACACGTCGGGTGCCATGCATCGGTCATGCATGATTAGCTCCAGACCTGTGCACGTGCGATCTGATTGGTTGGCAAGAACTCAATTTTTTTCTTAACTTATGCCTGTTAGTTGCTGGCACCTTCTCCCTTTAAGTATCTTTTGACAAAGTAAACCATTGCAAGAATGGAATGATGGTGTTGTTCAGTGGTCATCGCAAACATATTTCAAGCGTTTTAAAGGTATACTGCTTCTATTATTTCTATTATTCTAAAGTGGGGAAAATTATATCACAAATAAACACAACAACAAATGTAACTACCCCCTTTTTCAACATACCATAACTTTTTAACAAAACAAGTTTGTGCAAAATAATTTGGCAAGAGTGTTCCTGCACTCATTGACTAACTTCTGTGTGAAAATGTGATTGGTCTGTTGGGTCATGCATGAATGAGCATGCATTAAAGGTGAAAATGCCACTTTTCAAAAGTCACATGAGTCATCTCTTATGCCAAAATAATGGTAAATAATGACATTTTTTTCCTTTATTTATAGAGTGTGCTCACTCAACCATGTCATGGTTACAACCTCTTATGTTCGTACAACACGTAAAGATACATTTTGCTGAAAAAATTCGGATTTAAATTTTTGCAGTAAATTTAATGGATTTTACAATTTCAAAATCGAGAAAGGGTGGACATTTTTAAATTGCGCTCCCCGAAGCGTAAAATATGCTAAAAGTGTCAAAAGGGGTATGAGAGGATCAAACGATAGATGATTAACATAAATAGCGATTAATCATTCACCAGAAACAGAATTTGTCAAAATCCTGCATCAAAAACCCCCCAAAATGACCCTTGTGACTTTTGAAAAGTGACTTTTTGCCTTTAATATGTGCTCACTCATGCATGACTTGACGGACCAATCACATTTTCTCACAGAAATTAGTTAATTAGTGCAGAAACATCCTTGCCAAATTATTGTGCTCAACACCGTTCTTTTTTAAAGTTATAGTATTTTGAAAAAGGGGTTAGTTACTTTTTTTGTTGTGTTTATTTTTTCCAGATTGTACCACTCTTTTCTATACACACTCTATATAAGTGTAGTTTTGTTCATGCCATGCAGTCTCAATAATCATTTGATTACAATTTCAGGTAACAAAGTCAAGGTCAAATTTCAGGTCAACAAACTACACTATGTTGTACAATATACATAAAACTTAACCAAAGGTCTAGATTTTTATCATAAATCCAAATGTATTTGTTTGAATTCCATGAAATTTGTACACAAGGGTTATCAAGTATCGCAAATCATATGACACAAATTCCAGGTCAGCAAGTCAAGGTCATAGGTCAATCCAGTTTATTAAACGTCGATATTAATATTAAAAGTATATATATATGTTTACCCTAAATTTTAAAACTATATAATTTCATATTTCATGATACTTGTACGTAAGGAGTGCCCAATATCAAGAATCATATTTTTTTGAGAGAGAGAGTGAAGAGACTTCCAAGATATTTTGCATATCAGTTGTTAGGAGATAAAGATCAATCTTGATCATCTTTTCTTTTGTAGATCTGGATTGATGTTGAATTTGCGATACGAAAAGTTGGATCAGAATGTTGTCAGTGAAAGCATCTTCGCCGCGGTGGATCGGTGGAGTGGTATTACGTTGCAAGAGTTTGCTGTAGCCGAGAGTAAAACACTAACCGAAGAATGTTCAGGTGAGATGACGTTTATCGGTTAGAATTGAACAAATTATAGACGAGCGATATTATTTACATGAATAAAACATTTCATGATAAATAACGCAAAGTATCCTCTTACGCCAATCAATTTCACTTTGAATCAAAGATAGATAACGATAATATTGTCAATAAACTGATTTTAAATGACACGACTTTGATGACATTCGAGAAGAATGAAAAAAAAACACACCTCCTATGTAATAAATCTTACCAAAATATTTAGACAAGAATAATTTCTCAAATTATACCTCTACTCATGTTGGAAACATTTTCTATGAAAGATGGATGCTTACTAATGATTTACAGTAACTGATTTTAAACCGACATGATTTCAACCGTTAGTAAACCTTCTATGAACACTTGGTATTCTGAAAACGTCGCCACGGTACAGAAGAGAATGGTTGAAAACAACAGAATACTTCGTTTGTACAAACCTTCTACACAATCCATCATACTGACAAAGTACGGACACATAAATCAATATGTGGGACAATGCTAATTGATATCGCATCATAAGGGGACGGTGATGGAAAGTTTACCAATCCTACAACTATTTATTACGTTTGAAGTGAATTAGTACCACATTATAATATACTTTCCTCTGGAAACCAATGAAATGTGGAATTCTGTTGGAAAATTTTTCATCTTCAACCAGGTACTCTAGTTTCTCTTTGATAGTATTTGACAAGCAGTGTTTATACCATATTTCGCTGCCTGGAGATTTAGAAACAAACTGAAGTGTCGAGTCGTGACAAAGTAAAATGTCTCAAGTTACGTAACTAGAGTTGCTCTAGCAGAAGGTATAATAGACGTATGGAGGAATCATGTTCAAGCATATTGTGTTTGGCATTACTTGAGAAAGGAATCTATAGAACCCATTTTTATGCAAAATACTTGTATATTATATGAAATATTGTTCATGACAAAATTTGTTTTGAGCAAATGAACTTCGATTAAAGCTAATGATAACATTTTGTTTTACTAAGATGAAAGTAATGGTCGCTGCTTCTGGTATGAATGCTACCAAAGTTGTTAAGATTCTGTTCGCGCAACTTTGATTTTTATTCACCACCATTTTAGTTCTTTTTACCCAGTGTATGACTGTTATTACCTTTGTTACAAGTCGGAATAGGCGGAGTGGGGGTATAATGAGCTAAGCTTGGATAAACTGGTACAGCACTTTGACTAGCTTTAACAGAAATATCTTGTTGGCAGTATACATGCGGGGTTATACATACAAAATCAAATGGTTCCCAAGCACAGTAATTTCGTACCCTCCCCTTATAAAAGAAAATGAATAAAACCACTTTAAATCCAATATACTTTCTTTCCTCGATGCATGATTTTGTTTCAGCATTCGAATCACAGGAAATCATGCCATACTACTTGATTTTCTTGGAAGTGGAATTTGGCATCAAAACTGTCCAAGTGCCTTCTTCAGAGGAACGAAAGAAAATGGTAAACATTGATTTGAGTATATTTATTATTAGTTAATATTTATTATTACTACTTCTGCTGCTGCTACAACTAGTGCAATACATTTTCACATTTATTTGTTTGTTTGCTATTAGTACTATAATTGGTGTTACTGTTATTAATACTTATTCATGTTTATTCATTTGTGGATTTATCAATCATTTTGCATTTTGATTAAAATTAGATTTTGGTTGCACCACGGCAGTTGTGTATTAATAAGTATACTTTTTCAAGCACTGGTATTGCCATGTTTAATAGTATTTATTTGTTGATTGAGAATATATGTTTTTACATACTATAGTCTGTAGGGTTAGGGTTATATGCAAAGTATATCCAACCTCCCTGATGGGGAAGCACATGGAATTAAAAAAACATGACACTTAGAAATGAAGCCTGGAATAATCTGTTTTGTTTAACTAAGCAAGAAGTGACTCTTATACTATCAGACACTGCTGCAATTCAAAATTAAACGTCGTATATGAATTCTATAAACCCAGATTAATATAAGAACTGATCATGTAATTATTTGAAAGTTTATGGACCTACTTCAAGTTTTAAACAGCAAAGTTTAATTTTTCATATTTATTGTTTAAAAACTTTAACATTGCTGTTCAATTTATGTTTAAACTTTTATGTTTAAACTTTTAAACAATACCTGATCAGATCATATAGTAAACCATGCGTGTTGTATACAATTTTATAAAGCGTATTTACTAGAGATTTACATCAGATTCCATTCAGATTAGGTTTCAATCACGGATATACTGTACATG
>JZLH01S0115395.1:0-25245 GCA_001188425.1 Eucidaris tribuloides | reverse complement strand
TTCTATTTTATTTTCTGTTTTTCTTCCCAAAACTATCTCTGTGCTTGTACCAGACACTGTCAAATTTTCGTAGTACAATATAATGTATATCTTTGGTAACTTTGATTTTTTTTTCTTTAATATGAAATTAGTGTACAATGAATATACAATGCTGCAAATATATTCCTTTTATGTCACGGCAAAATATGGTTTGAATGCTTGGGAATTATCTAAAGGCCATAAGCTGCAAATCTTAAATTGGCACATATTCTTAACTGTTTGGTAGGTGCAATTGGCACTTTTTCGTTGGAAGGTTGCCAATGTTATGTTGTATACAAATGCATCTTTTCCTTAGAATTGACTTAGAAATGAAGAATTTATGTTGCTATTTTATATAAAAGGATTGATGTCTCTTAGGATGTGGTCTGGTTGATGGGGTTAAGTGAATTTTACATACATATATGATATCTATAATTTAGATTTTCCAAGTAATAAAATTGGGGCATAGGGCCGACAGTATATAAGACACGACTGATAAAGCCTAGCATTGTCAGAATCATATTGGTCAGACAAACTTAATGCAACATGTTTATGGAGTGGCAGTACCCTTTCAACCGTAAGTTCGTGCGCATGTTAAATGGCAAGAAGAGTTATCGACGCCGCTTTGCGTTAACCCTTTTTGCATTCAAAAGCACGGAGAATATGGGCTGTATAAGCGTTACTTATGGAAAATTGTAATTACTCAAAATTTAATGAGGCTTATCGCTGAAAGTACGCTTGCTAAAGGTAATTATCGTTATGTACAATATATATAGAAATGAAGGACATCAAACTTGATTAAACCCAATTTTGAAGAACCAAAAAACCTTTTTAAGTCGATTATCTCGAAAACTTTTATGTCGCGCAGCCCCGGTAGCTCGGATGCGTTTACCCTTTTTTCATTGGGCGCGATAGGATATGATAGGATGGATATGATGAATGTAAGCTGAGTATCATGCATTGGTGGTAATCAGCAGTGTTTTGGAATACATATATTGTTTCTGATACAATATTTAGTATAAACTGTGTTCTGGTATGATATAGTTCTTTTGAGAAAATTTCATTGGGTTTTTTAAGTCACTAGTATGAGTTGCTATGTTGCTCAGTCTAAAGCATATTACCTACATTAAAAGGGTAAATGACATGATTGGGGGCTGGTAGTCTCACTTGGCGAGCTGTATACTCTGATCAAAAGGGAAACTTTGCAGGCTTTCCTGTGAAATCTTGTAGTCAAACGTTCATCATTCTAAAAAACATGTCACTATCATAGTTAGGCATGGACTGCCTGCTAGTGGCTCTTATGGGCTTTTCTTTTCCTACCCGGCAAAGAGAATAGATATCCTAGTGTTATGTACTTGATTCTCTTATTTAACTTACAGACCTCTCCAGGTGGGAGATCCATTAGCTAGTAACAGCTGGTATGATTTAACTCGTTTGGCGTTTTGACATTTCAAGTGTTCCAATGATGTCACTAACTTTACAATTGGCAAAATTAACCGATTGAAGACTAGCACAATATCTCGCCTGGCGAGAGGCTACAGGAATGCGTGTTACAGTGAAATCAAATCTTATGGATATATGAGCCATTTAACAGGGTCGAATAACAGCGTTCGGAAGATACCGGAGTGGCGACGGCGATTCCGCTGCGGCGAGTCAAATCGCCCTTAAAATCCAAATACATTCTTTGGGCGACCATTTTCTCAGAGTCGCGCTCCTATATTTTTTACAGAATTTTCGATGTTCCCAGCCGTTTTTATCGATATCTTGGAATCGCATATTTAGCTGCGGTATTTCGTCAAATAAAAGTCGGGATTCGTTTGTTTACCTGCTCGGACTGATCCGTTACTATTGTTCGGCTATAATGGTTCAAACGATGGCCGCGGGGTTCGTTTACTTCGGTCGACAAGAATCCGCTTAATATTTAGTTCTGGCATATAATCGGTCAAACGATGGTCGGGGGTTCGTTCCTTACCGTGCAGACATGAATCCGCTACTATTTGTCGTGAATGGTCAACCGTGGTCGAGGTTCGGTTCTTACCGTCAGAATTCGAATCCCGTACTATTTAGTGCCAGTATTAATGGTCAACGCATGGTCGGGAATTCGTTTCTTACGTCAGCTGAATTTCCCCGCTACTATTTGGGCCGTATTAATTGTCAACGATGTCGTCGGGGATTCGTTTCTTACCGTCAAACCATGATCCCGCTTATGTAGTGCCGTTATGTTTCAAATTGTATGGTCGGGGTTTCGTGTTACCCATCACATGATCCCGCTTACTATGTTAGTTGGCCGTTTAATGGTTCAACGTGGTCAGCGGGATTCGTTTTTACCCGTCAGACATGAATCCCGCACTACATGATAGTTCCGTATAATTGCGTTTCAAACGATGGTCGGGGTTCGTTTTTACGTCAACATGACTCCGCTCTATTTAGTGCCGTTATGGTCAAAACGATGGTGCGGGGATTCGTTTTCTTCCGTCAACATGAATCCCGCTTATTTGTCGCATTCTATGGTCAACGATGGTCGGCGGATTCGTTCTTACCGTTTTCAAACATGATCCCGATACTATTTAGTGCCGTTAAAATGGTCAAATTGTGCGTCGGGTTTCGTTTCTTACCCCTAACATGATCCGCGAATATTTAGTTCCCGTTGATGGTCAAAACGATGTCCGAGTGGTACGTTTGTTGCTTAATCGGAACTTTAAATTTCTAGCCGGGATTCATGTCTGAGGGTAAGAAGACGAATCCCGACATCCATTGATGGGAGTTCAACCGTATTTGGACACAAACGATATGTACGCGCTATGGGGTTACGTGTCAAGTTGTTTACTCACGGTGTGCCTCTGATGGCTCCACGATGGACCGGGCGTTTCCATTATCAAATAGAGGAGTAGGGACTGTATTGAAGGTAGTTATTTGAACGTGCCTATCGCTTTCATGGTCGATATATAATTAGTTGGTCAAAAAGATAGGATGATTTATTTGATTCAAATCCTTCGCAAAGCACGTGCTTTCTTTGTTTAATAAGGTTCACGCGCGGACAGGATTTACGATATTGAAATGTCTCCCTTTCGCGATTAGTATCGCCCAGTTACGTCATCCCTAGGTTTTTGCTTTTGAGACATTTTTGATTGATCGAATGATTTTTCTAGAAGAGCTAGTTAGACCTAATAGCAATGAGTCTTATATAGCTGTAGATTGAGTCCCAGCTCCTAACACCTTCGCCGGTTGATACGATGTATTGATTCCGTTTTATAGGAGTTGTACGCCAAGCTGGTGCACCGTGAATTTGGATTTCTTCTCTTCATAGGATTTTGTGAAAGGTCAATGCGTAACGAATTTCAATGAAAAGCAGTTGAAAAGAAACCTATCTGGGAAATGTTTTTACATGAAACGTAGGCATTTTGTCTACTTTTCAAATCACTTCGCCCGTTTCGTACCATCAAGAGAAATATGAGATTTGTTCAACAGCATCGCATCAGTAGCACGATTTGTGATGACTTACACGTTATAGATCATCCACGCGTGTGCGCACGCGTGCGCAGTCACATCTTATGTCCACCAAGTTTTCACAATGATTTGACCATTTTACGGCACTAATAAGTAGGCGAGGATTTCATCGTTTGCGGGTAACAAACGAACCCGACTGTTTTGACCGTTTGGCGGCACACAGTTAGCGGGATTCATGTGTTGACGGTAAGATAACGAAACGCGACATATTTGACCTTTTACCGGGCACTAAATAGTAGCGTGGATTCATGTTTGGCGGGTAAACAAAGCGAAACCCGACATCGTTTTGACCGATTATACGGATATACATAGTAGCGGGATTCATGTTTGACGGGGTAACAAACGAAACCGCCGACATCGGGTTTGCCATTATACGGAATCTACTAGTAGCGGGATTCATGTTTTGACGGGTAAGAAGACGATCCCCGACATCGTTGTTGACCATTATACGCATGAAATGTAGCGGGATTCATGTTTGAACGGCGTAAGAAAGACAACCCGACTCGTTTTGACCTTTACTGGCACTAATTAGTAAGCGGGATTCAGTTTGGGTATTAAGAACGAAACCAGACCATCGTTTTGAACCATTATACGGACCACATAGTAGCGGATTATCGTTTGAGCGGGTAGATCGAATCCCCGACTCATACGTTTTGACCATTATAGCGGCATTCATTCAGTAGCGGGATTCATGTTTTGACAGGGTAATCAACGAACGCCGACCTCGTTTTGACCATTTACGGACAATAAATAGTAGCGGAGATTCATGTTTGGACGCGCGTTAGAAACGGAACCCGACTCGTTTTACCTTATACGGCACATCATAGTGCGGTTATTCATGTGTTGACGGGTAAGAAACGAATCCCCGCATCGTTATTGACCATTGATACGGCACTAATAGTAGCGGGGATTCATGTTTGACGGGTAAGAACCGAACGCCCGACATTCGTTCTTTGACATTATACGGTATTAATAGGCGGGATTCATGTTTTGACGGTTAAGAAACGAACCCGGTTGAACATGTTTTGACTATTAACGCGACTAAAATAGATTAGCGGGACTCTCATGCTCTGATACGCGGTAAGAAAACGACACCCCGACAGTCGATTTGACTTACAATACGGAACAAAATATTGTCGGAATTTGTCTGACGGCGTAAAAGACAAATCGCTTACAATTACTTTTGCCGAAATAAGGAGCTAAATATTAGCGCTATTTATGTCCACGCGTCAAAAACAAACTGCTGACTTTTTATAGGTCAAAAAAATCGCCCCATAAATTAAGATAGACCCAAATAGCCCCAAGAAATTCGAAAATAGCCCCAAGGCTCATTTAAAAATCGCCCTTAGAAAATAAAAATTAATTCCTACCCTGCTGAATAATTATCATCTATGAAGACACACTTTCCTGGAAGATAATGTTCAACATACAGTACAGTCTGATTTAAAAAAAAAGGCAATCTATCTTCAGATGATTAGTATTCTAATACCATTTACAATAGAAATTAATATAATTTACATAAAGAACGACTTTTTCTTTTTCCAGTGATACCTCACTTGCAACACTGGTTTTGTGCATGACCGAGTACTGTAAAACACTATTCTTTCGCGATATGAAACTTTCACGAATAGGAGACAACGGCCATTTCGCGTGCATGAAACTTTCCCAAAATCACCAACCATGAACAAAAATAAAATACAGTGATATTGCTAGGAAAACGCATTTGGGTGTTTTGTTGATAAATGATCACAATAATTTACAGAAAATATTTATTTCAATGTCTCTGAAACACCGTTTCAAATGAAGAAGTGCAGTGCGACCGTCATTTAAGTGACCGCGCACTATTACCAGATCTAGTATATCTCCAGTCATTGACTTGTGCAGTACATGAATTCCGATAGCTAGCTGTCTGGATTTCATTTCCATTTCAGGAGCATGCTGTTCACTTTCTTACAAGGCCGTAATGTGATACAAATCACAGAAACATTTTCAGCAAGAAAAGTTGCTCTGAGCATATTAAAGTTAAGGAAACAATAACATCACTATCATTCTAACAAATTAAATGATAAGACATATCTAAACACAACAAAAAAAGTAACTACCCCCTTTTTCAAAATACCATAACTTTTTAAAGAAACGGTTTTGAGCAAAATGATTTGGCAAGGGTGTTTCTGCACTGATTGACTAACTTCTGTGTGAAAATGTGATTGATCTGTCAAGTTCTGCATGAGTGAGCATGTATTAAGGCAAAAATGTCACTTTTGAAAAGTCACAAGGGTCATTTTGAGGTATTTGTGATGCAGGATTTTGACAAATTCTGTTTCTGTTGAATGATTAAGCGCTATTTACATGTATGTTAATCACCTATCGTTTGACCCCTTGACACCTCTTTTGGCACTTTTCGCATATTTTACGCTTCAGTGAGTTCAATTTAAAAAATTCCATCCTTCCTCAATTCTGAAAGTGTAAAATCCATTAAGTTCATTGAAAAAATTGAAATCCGATATTTTTCAGCAAAATGTATCTTTACATGTTGTACGAACATAAGAGGTTGTAACCATGTCATGGTTCAGTGAGCACACTTTCTCAAATAAGCAAAGACATACCATGTATTTACCATGACTATTTGGCATAATGAGATGACTCCTGGACTTTGAAATCGCATGGTTATTGTCTTTAATGCATGTCACTCATGCATGGTTGACGGATATCTCATATTTTCACACGAGGATTAGTTAATGAGTGTAGAAATACTCCTGCCAAATTATTTTGCTAAAACTTATTTCGTTGAAAAGTTATGGTAGTTTGAAAAAGGGGGTAGTTACTTTTTTGTTGTGTTTATTTCAACATTGATAAGGCATACATATGAAATAAGGTAGTTATCCTCTGGGGGAGTTGTATTCTGGGGGAGTTGTTCTCGAGAGAGTGGTTATTGTCATCTGGGGGGGGGGTGGGGGCAGAGTTGTCCTGGGGCGGGGGTGTTATTCTCCAGGGGAGTTGTCCTCCGGGAGTGGTGTTGTCATTGGGGGGGGGGTTTGTAGTTGTTGTCCTTCGAGAGTTGTCAGGTGGGAGTCGTCTGTGGGGGAGTTATCCTCACATAGCTTGTAAGTTGTATAGTCTAGACAAGGGAGGAGTGGGATGTTAAGTGAGGATGCAACTGTTAGCATAACCATGATGCAAAACTAGTAGTGTAAACACAGAAAACTAGTGTGAACACAGAAAACTAGTAGTGTGAACACAGAAAACTAGTAGTGTGAACACAGAAAACTAGTAGCATGACCACAGAAAACTAGTGGTGTGAACACAGAAAACTAATAACAGCCCATACATTACAAGATTCTAAATTACCTCCTACATGTATATACTACACATATTTGGTCAAACACATATTGATATCACATATTCTATATACATGTTGAGCAGCACACGTAGTAAGATAGAGTAACACATTGCATCATAAATAATTAGACTATATTTAAATAATTAATAACGTACAAGTAGAATTGAATGCAGCCATTAGAATACCAATAAGAATATATTACTACACCAAATTATAAAAAACAATATCTTACACATAAAAACACATTGATTTTCATACTTGTTTGACACAACACGATAAGTACAATAGCTTTTCCAAGGCGCCAAGGCATAATTGGTAAATGCACAAGGGAAAGAGTAATCCTAAAATCCAAGGTTTATTGGTGTTTAGTCTTCATACATTGGTCTCCTCCAGGTTTCATCTAAGATGACAATCTAAGATCAACTATTCCCCTGAAACCCAAATTTAACCCAAATCCAAATTATGTAAATGCAGTCCAATGAGTTCATCTCTTTGCATGATTAACCTTTGTGTAAATACACTGGTGCTAAAGAGTAAATTACAATTAAAGCGCCTTTAGCAAAGTACAGAACATAGAAACTCAGTTTTGTTGGAATTACATGTAAAGTGACCGGTAGAATTTGAATTGAATTCCAGTATATCCTACTCCAAAATTCCTAGTCTACTTTCAGACCTTTCACTGCATGGTTGTTAATCATGTATGATATAATGATAATAATATCCTGTATTTATATAGCGCCTTTTCAAAAAAGGTACAAAGCGCTCCCAAATATGTAAAATTATTTATAAATTAGAAATGTGTACCATATTCAGTTATTAACATGGCAAATTTTATGCACTGGACTCAGTCTTCATCTACTAATTCTTGAATACATAGTAAACTGACTCAATTAAGTGCACACACACATGACATAATAATCTGTAAACCACCAAAGGTCATATTTTTTGCATTTTTCAAATTCTAGATAATTACTGATCTTCCAATTTCACAGACATGTCCTTCATTAAGTAACCTATGGATGTATTAAAGTGATGTTTTGTAGTGTTTTTATAGGGCTGCAAGAAATAATTTCTGCTTTTAACGCTTGGCCTAGTCCAACCCCCTAACCCTAATCTTAAACCCTAATCCAAATCCTAAACCTCACTCCAATCCTGATATTTATGAGACAAAATGAGAAATACTATAGACCAAATGACATTTCTACTGGATCTGATGCAACTAATTTATTTTTCTTATTTCTAATGGAATATTCCACTTATGATAATTCATGGAAATGTTTTGGTAATCGTATCTGCATTTACATATATTTGGATCTGTATTTATACACAATGAATATGAACAAAATATTGAATACAATGTATCACTTTTCGATGAAGTTCCACAAACAAAAATATGTTTCATTCCAATAGTTCAAACATTACACAGAGAAATGTATTTATTTGAAGAGAACTTAAATCCAACACTAAATGAGAAGAAGTGTTGTGCTAATCAAACACAGGAATCCTCTGTTTAAAAAAAAAAATACATTTTGTTGTTTGTGGAAAAAGGCCATTAACAATGTATCAAGTCTATGCTTTCTAATGGCCTTTTCCTAGTCACATGATTTACTGTTATATACTTAGTTAGTACTGGTGTATTGGAGGAGCTTGAAATTAATAAATCAGTTAATGAAGAACATAGCAGTATGCTATAACATGTTGAAAAGAAAAAAAAAAGGTTATTTCAATTTTGTGTAAAACCACAAAAAAAAAGCTTTCACTCTTCATGTTGTTCAAGAGACTTAAAAGACACAGTATAGTACATAAGTCTCAAGGGGTCAATGGGTTATTATCAGACTAGAGATTAGTTTCGTAATATATTCAAATTTTATATACACCTTTGTGTCAAAGAATGGCAAACTACTACTACCCTACTCTGCCAAAAGGAATCAAATGAAAAAAATGACTCAAAGATCAGTCATTTGTATTTTTTTTAAACATCCTAAGCATACTGTACCTGCAGGCCAAATTTGGAGGAGAAATAATCATTCTCTTGAAAGATATTTCAGTTAATACAGGGAAACCCCGTTATAACGAGGTAATCGGGACTGCCGATTTTACCTTGTTGTAAATGTACATAATGTATCACACAAAATATAACACATGTGGGACTATGCATTAAATCAATCTGTTAGACTGCTTCTCCCACTTGTTCTGCACCAAGACTATGAACAGAGGGCTGATTATTTTTCATTTATATACTCATCCAAAGTAATTATGAAAACTTGATCTCGAAATAGGGCAGCAAACTCCATCACTACTCGTAACTTGCGTCGAGTACTGCACGCACGGGAGCGCGAGGCTTTGTGAGACGTGACTGTGCTGTGCAGTAATGTGTACACACATCACACACGGCCCCGACTTCATGTGCATGGCAGCTGTGTATCACGCAGTGAATTGCGATGCGCTCTGAAACGATTTGGCAGTTTTTGCGTTGCCAAAATTTAGAATTTGATCAGCGCACGATGCGACTTCGATTTCCTCATTTTAACCAGGTGAATTTCTTATGTTTTTCTTTGTTAATGGATTGAGAAAAATACCTCGTAATAAGCGAAATCTCGCAATAACCGAGCTCGTTGCAAACGGCACTTCTTTCCATTGAACAACACGTAAATGAAAACAGGACCGAGACAATCACCTCGTTAAAAGCGGTACCTCGCTATATCCGAGCTCGTTATAACGGGGTTTCCCTGTATAGCTATACCATGATATTACATTTAAGCCAGTGTAAAAGACAGACACAAATTTCTCATAGAAGTGATATTTTGTCATGGTAGGGCTCACTGGAGGTTTATCAGACAAAGCAACAGCTGATGTATCACACAGGGGTGGCACCAGGGTAAAAAGGTAGGAAGGACAAAATCCGTCAGGAAAATTTTTGCCACACTCAGGGAACGGAAGAGGACGTGAAAGTGTTTTTGTCTGCCCCCAAAAATTTTACTAGCCAAATTGTATCTGGCAAGCGGGGGCAGGGAGACAACGATAAGAAAGCATGGGGGGGGGGGGGCAAATTCTCGAAAAGTAGAAAAATCCCTGTTATTTTAATTACTTTGAAAACAATAGGGGGCTTGATGCCACCCCTGGTATCACAGGTACATTCCAGTATTGAAGTGTGTTCATGGAAACTGGTACATGAAATACTGTAGTCATAACTAGATAATTAGAGAGAAAGCATGCATAAATTTGCATACATTAGAAGCTGGTTTATGAAGAAGATTTGAATGGCATCCATGAATACATTGACAGCTTACATCAGGCATCATAAGTTGGTCTGCGGAGGGACCGAGTTCGTGCCGGCAGATTTCTCGTCGTTATCCAGAAACACATCGTCAAAGCCTAGGTTGTCCATTGCCTGCATGTCAACACTGTCTTCCTGTAAGGGAATGGAGACGAAAGACATTACTAAAAGAATGACACAATAATAGTTTGAAGAAAAATATTACGAAGAACACATAACATTTTAATAAACAGAACATGTTTCAAAGTGAACGAACTTCATCTTCAGCCTGGAAATTATTCAGATTCATTGGTATTTATACACTTTGGATTGGTTACAGAAACATGTATAAGAATGCAGTTACCTACATGTAAGACTACAAGAGGCATGTGGCACATTGTTCTTTTCACAACGTGCAACGTGCCTTTTGTGGTCTTATGTAACTGCAATCTTAAAAATGTTTCTGTAACCAATTGCTTAATATACAAAGTGTATGAATTAAAATTTTTCTGCAACTAATTACTTGTATCCAAACTGTGTATAAATACCAATAACTCTGTATAATTTCCAGGCTGAAGATGAAGTGTGTTCACTTTGAAACATGTTCTGTTTATTAAAATTTCATTATATTTTTCTTCAGACAGAAGACAGTATGACAGAACATGTTTAGGTTTCAAGATCAAGTAGTTACTGGTCTTATGTATCATTACATCTTGTGAAAATGACAATTTATTAAGGAGAAAGTCCACCCAGACGTTAAGTTCATTTTAATAAAAGCAGAAAATGAGAGAAACAAATTAATGAAAGTTCGGCGAAAATCCACCAAAGAATAATAGAGCTATAAAGTTTCAAAGTTTTAATTTTGAGATGTCACATGTGAGCAGCTCCCCATATGTCATGTAATATAAATTTCATAAATTGCCATTTCTTAAAGGTAAATGACATGATTGGGGGTAGTCCTCAACTTGGGCTGAAACTACTCTAGAATCAAGTGAACTATGCAAGGATTCTCCTGTGAAAATTTTGTAGTCAAAGGTTGACTCATTCTAAAATAAACAATGTCAATATCACTCGTTGCACAGAAACCTGCTGTGTGGCTCTCTATGGGGCTTAATTTTATAATCCCCGGATAAAATTAAGATACTCCTATGGTTATGCTTGATTCTCCTTAAGTAAACAAATTACAGACAAATCCTCCTAGGTGGGAGATCCACTCCTGCTAGTGTATAGTTGGTATATATTTTAACTCATTTGGTTCTTAAGGCATTTTCAAGTGTTCCCAATCATTAAACCTTTAATATTTCATGATAATGGATTTTTTTTTTTTCATAGGAGCATGTATGAAACAATGTTTCTGATTATATATTGAATGCACAGGTAAAAATCACTTTCAATTTTCCAAAAAAGTTGCACTTTATGGAATTTGGCCTCTGGGGGAGTTGCCACTTGTCAGGTGGGAGTCGTCTTCTGGGTTGTTGTCCTCCGGGTGAGTTGTCCTGATACAAACTTTAACAGGGTCTACTTACATGAGGGAGCTCTATGTGCATTGCCATGGCGTCCAGCGCCAGACTGTTCCTCCACGAGGTGACGCGATCTTGACGGTTGCTCTGGGAGAAATCCAGAATCTCCTTCTTCAAGACTTTCTTCTGTCGATAGACTTCCCGCTGCCGTACTTGGACACAGTGATAGATCAGGACTACAAAGAGTAAAAGATTAAAGGCATCATTAAAGCAGGTTTCCAGTGAAACAGATCTGAGCTACATGTACATGTACACGTTCCTCCATGCAACCAGTGTCTCTGATAAGGTCTAAAAATGAAGCCCTGGAAAATTTGCACTTAAAAATGATCGATAAGTGCTTTAAAGCCACTGTCTAACATTTACCACAGTTAAAAAAATGTGAGTAACACTAATCCTCCATGCTCCAAGTGTCTTTGAAAAGGTCTAAAAATGAAGCCCTGAAAAAACTGTATTTCAAAATAATTATTTAGTGGTTTAAAAAAGTGAGAATCGTAAGTTGACCGGATTCACCTGGCCATTTCCTCCCACAGACTTACTGTGTGTAGATCTAAGCTATTTTCTACTCGCCCCGAGTATTATTAATTGTTTATTCATTCATATCTTCTCAGTGGCAGAATAACTTTCCAAACTTTTGTATTCTAGGGTGTTTATTTGTCCATTTGAACACTACTATGTAGTTCAGATATCACAGTTTGACAATTTTTTTAATTGAATCCCACAATGTTAGCCTATCACTTTAACCCGTTGGAGACTAAGTACGAGTTAACTTGTGTTGGGGTCTATGGAAAATATGTAATATAGTGAAATCAAATCATCTCCATCGGGTTAAAAAGTGAAAATCAATATATGACAACCCAGTGTTTCCCCATAGATTGTTGCGTAACACAATTTTTGTCCACATGACATTAATTCATGTGCCAATATATATCTGTACATATTTTGTTAGTGAAAGCAAAATTGTCTCAACCTTTTTGTTCTGGAGTGTTTACTTGACTACTTGTCCATTCAAACACTATTAGGTACTCCATCGAAGGATAACAAATTGTATAAAATTGACCCCCTGCAACGTTAACTAGTGTCTATAAGGTGCTGGTTTGTTGTCTTGAATAATACAATGCCATTTAAAATGACTAATTTTACACTTTAATTTATCTTCTCATCACTGGTTAGTGGCTACATCATGTTTAACATGTTTGCCTTCTCTATGCATTTCTTGCCTGCTTTCCACAATCCTTGTAAATGATACAGGTTTCATATCCTATTAGGTACAATGTACTACAATAGGTTTTGGCCCCATCAAAAACATAAATGGGTCTGTCCATGAAACTCGGGCCAAAAATGTGACATTTGTGGAAAATAGAAAACATGACAATGCCTGGATTGTTGTTGGTGTTTCTATTTCAAAAGGTGCAATTTCAAAATGAACCTTGATCAGGAATACAGTTTTGAAGGGAAAAGGAGTATTCTCACAGGCATGTCAAAAATTGTCATATGTCCAATGTGTGTGAAAATTACAGACCTACATGGAGCACGTGTCCATGTAGAGTCGGTAAGTATATGGCCTGTGCTATTCTAATAATAGTGATGATATGTCTCTAAATGTATCACAAAGTTCTAATACCACTTTCTTCTGAAGTGAAAAGTAAAAACATTGTAAAATAAAACAACAATGCTCTAAAATACAGGTTTTAATCTCCATTTTGTGTTATCAGAATACCGCCACTACAGGGGACACCACAGTTATTTTTGTGTATTTTTAGTTTTTATCTTGTACCCTAAAATGTTATACAGGAGGTAGCCCTTTGAAATTCTACCCGTCAGAGTATATTTTTCTTCCAGGACATTGAGTTGTTTTGCCCAGACAGTTGTCATTGCTTCAAAATACCGCCACTACGACCCACATTCATTTCTCACTTACATTTTCTTCATCTGAGAAAAAATGTGGATTGATTTAGGCAACTTGTGTCAAAGTTGTCCTAAACTCAAGAGCTTGATAATTAAAAGACTTAAAGGGCTCAAATTATGGTATCTCTGTCTAAATGAGTTACTTTACCGACACAACATGAATTTTTAGGGGGCGCGGACACCACGGTGTAGTGGCGGTATCAAATTTTTCATAGAGGCCATTTCAATTAGCCAATATTTTATGTTAATAAGGTACATGGTTCTCCTAGATAAGAGCTTGAAACTGTAACATTTTTTATTCCTTTTTTAATATTGAATGATATTCTGACTTTCAAAATGATATTTCATATTTTAGCATTCATGTCACACTTGTTCACTACAAAATAGGGGTGAACACCACACAATTAAGTCACATTAAAAAAAATAAAGTTCAGAGACCCATGTTGAGTTTTGTTTGATAGTTAATATGGGTTCTGGTCAAATAATACCCTGTGATGTTATTCAATTGAGGCAAAATATTAGAAATGCAATTGTTACTATGGGAATGACCTCATTTTGAAAAGGCCGCAACTTCGTGGACAACCCAATACATGTAACACTGATATATCATATTACAACACATTCTGTGTGGTATGTGTGACTGTGGCCCACACCAAACCTACACATAAATGAACCTGTGATAAGTTTCTGCTATTATATTAGTTACCACAATTTTTGTTATTTTACTCTCTGTATACGTGTAATATTGAAGAAAATCTGCCATAAGTTTTCTGAGTCAGTTGACTACAGTTGCATGATCCAGGTTGATCAGTCTGGATTGTACTAGTATACATTCACAGGAACCAAAAATGTTTGGTGAATATTTGTGATGGCGATTACAACTTAAAGAACTGGCAAACCTCAGAATAAATTCTATTTGATACACATCTTCAGATACGCATGCACAGATGAATAATGTAATAGGTCTAAATAATCGAAGGCAATCAAAGGCTATGGCTTGGACCGCTAGTGACGGTCTTGATGCTCCTACGTCATTGGCCTTGGGAGATTTTTGGGCCCTTTTTCGTTTCCTCATGTGGTGATGTAAAATAACTAGGATGTGGGCCCTATAGTGAAAGTGGCTCTTGCCCTAAATTATCAAAATTTAAACCCAAGTTTAGTTTTTGGGGATTTCTTTTTTATTGAAAGCTTTATGCCTAAAGGTCACATTACAACGCAATAACAGTTCTGAGTCCTTTCGTTTTTTTTTTACTTAATTAAGTGAAAAATCTTCAGGGGGGGGACCGCCGCGAGATTTACAGGGTATCCCGCGGGCGATTTTCGACTATATTTACATTATAGCATACAAAAGGGTTAATACGGCTGGCTTAGGTTATCCAAATTATACTCTCATCAAAAGATCAAGTCTGCTCTTTCTGATGAGGTATAACTCGGATAACCTTAAACACCTCATTAACCCTTTGTATGCTATATGTAAAATATAAGTTAAATCGCCCGGGTACCCACGTGAAATCTCGGGGTTCCCCCCGAAAAGACATTCAGAATCTGTTATTGTGTGATGTGATCTTTTGGCATCAAAGCTCAAATAAAAAAGAAATCCCCCAAAACTAAACTTGGCTTTAATGCCTATGTAACATGTAAATTTGATTAGAAACAGGACAAATTGTGTGCTCCGCACTTCACCACAAGCAAAGAGTATGGGCAGCCCCTCAGAACGGCAATGCGCGAAGCCACTGAGAATGAGAGTTCACTGGACCGGCTGTGGTCAGCAGGCTCGGGACAGTGCATTGATGGAAGGGTGTTGCATGCGGAGTTGGGCGAGACAGAGTTGGTAGGATGATGATGTCACGTTGGAATGGTGGAGTTGGAAGACTAGATGGGATGGAGGACTGGAGATGAGGGGGATGGTAGGAGGAAGATGCGCTCATCATCGTGATGATGATATTTGGATGGCACAGTGATAGTCATTAATAAACAATTCTGATGACGAAGGAATGATGAGAGGAATTCGCGTAGGTGATGATGATGGTGCGGTGATGGGTGAAGGTGAAGATGATGATTGATGATGATGATCGGTAGTGATGGTGACAGTGGTAGTGATGATGGTGATGAATATTGATGATGATGATGATGATATTGATATTGTGATGAGGAATGATGATAAATATGGGCAAAGCTGTGATGATGATGGCAGATAAGAAAACGAAGATGAAAAATGATTGTGAGATGATGATAATGAGAGAAATGAAGATGATAGATGACGGCGCCGATGCAAAGATAATGGAAGGTGTTACAAATAAAGACACAGTATCTGACTGTCGAAATAATCGGGTGATGGAGTTTAGCATCATGTTGGTAACTTGATAAAGCCATAATCTGCCGAGAACAACTTCGAGATTGGGACAATGATGAATTTAAAAATTTGACATGTGAGTTTTGTGTACTAGTCTTCCGCGATGAAATTGTACAATGGAAATGTGGTGGAATATACATGTAGCAGTTGAAGGAATGGTGGACATTTGGTCTCATAAGTTGGAAGGTTTATGGATTGGTCCGCCAACAAGGGAAGATCCAGTTGACATATTCAATGACATGTTGCTGGATGTTTGCCATGGCATGTTTACGCAGGAGGAGAGCTACGACTGAAAACAAATAACAATGTCAAATTTCGACAAACTCTTAGATTTATAATTTTCTTGTATAGATAAAGACAAATATCCTGTGATAGTGATCCACATGAGTAAAATGCACTAGTTCAAAGTACACTGTATAGCAATACATGTACCTTGGGCCTTGGTGCTAGAACTTGATATCCAGGTGTGGTCTATTTTTTTTTTATTTTTTTTAAAAAAAATAAAACAAATTTTCTAATCAATATCTATATCTGACGCATTAATATGGAACAATTCTTTCGATGGATTCAAGAAGATTTCTATCTGCTATTTCTATTCGGGATTTATGTACGGGACAAGCTCTACACTCACACTATAAGTCACATTCTGTAAAACAACACATATTACTTATACGATCGGAGGAGAACATCATCCTCACCTATCAGTTATATCATATTTAGAGAGGTTTCGATTGTAGTTAATCTTTGCTAGGTTGACCACTGATGTTGTTCATTTGTCAAATGAGACGACGTAACTGGAACGACTGTCCCTATTACTCGACGATAATCAGTTGGGACACGAATATGATACTCGCTATAGAGATTGTAACTCTTATGTTTGCATTAAGTATCAAGGATGCAGTCCAGTGCACTGAGTAACAGCTACTCACAAGTGTAAAAGTAATAACAATCTACACATTGCACCAGTCGACTATTCTCAGATAAATAATTGAAAGAGAACTCTATAACTCTATTATATTTGTGCACTACTACAGCCCCATTTGCACCCTTCCTATTTTCTGCACATGTTCCAGTGAGTGTATATTGTATTTGTTAAGTTCTAAGTCATTGTCAGCACTAACTGAAAGATTGAATCTCGTATATACTTTATATTGGTAATTGTTGAGTTTTTGGCATTTTCCAATCTAAATAATAATCATTGAGTAATTATAAGACAACTGAGAATCAAATATGACTACTCATGTCTTATTGTATCTATACAATTTTCACATGCGCGACTATAATGTAATAATAAACCTACCTAGCTTTTTTTATGCTGTACTGTACACTCAAACACATTATCTGTATATGAGGTTATATTGTAACAAAATAAAAAACGATATATATGTGATATTATTCTAACAATCTATATATGCTACCAATTTAATACATTATAAACCAATAGCACACTAGATCTAAGCCTATATTAATTTGTAGATACTAAGATCATTGTATAGCGTGTATTTTTAATAGTTCACAATTAAGACCTATAACTGGATGTTGCTAATGTGGGAGCAATAATATATTTCGTCATTCTGCGTTTCAACGTAGATAAGTTTTGTGCAATAAGAATTCATTCATTCACATGTATATCTTTATATTACAATGACACCAGTAGGCTCTGACATACACAAATTTGAGTCTAATTCTATCGTTTGAATAAGGGCATGTATGGGAGAGAGAAAAAACTGAGAATAATATCCAGTGGCTTGATAACAAGATGATTACATCTAACATCAGAAAGGATCTATAATACTCTACATGAGGTATTCACTAAAATCAGAAGCGACGTTAACGAAGGGCACCATCGTCATGAACTTATACAACGCTAAGCATGTATTAGGTGATAATATCAAGACATAAAGTGATGTAAGGTATATCGACAAGATACTGGAAAACAATTGACCATTCAGACTGTGAATAAACGAGTGGGTGTATTAATAGATGAATTTCTCGCGTGGACGATTATTTAGGATTTATATGCGCTAGAATACAACCACAATGAGAATACAGATTACTACAAATTTTGAATAGCTACAGCTATGACTCACTCTGACAGTGACTTTATAGTATTACGGCCATTCATCAGAGAGAGTTACACATTCTTCCACGCTTCCGTACCACATATGAGCGAGAGGTATTTTGCAATTCTAAGGTTTTTTTTACGTCAAAAGTACGAGTAGCCTTCTTCTCGAGCTTGAGCGACACAAATCCCGATTTATGAGACAAGGAGACATAAGCAAGAGGTGTCATAATATGAGGCTACTAGAGAGTAGCAGTCTTTACTTGAGAGCGAGCTATAATAGGCACGATAAGGAACATATGACTTCTAGGCTCAGCGAGAGCTATAGCATAGGAGGACACAAGATTTGGACAAGTGCACGTAGGGTCACATGAGTCCTATAACTTGCTCAATGTCTGAGTAGCAAATCGCTGCACGAAAGCACCACACAATTAGTGTTCAATAATGGTCTTTTTTCAATTCAATAATGGTCCATAAACTACAAATAAACAACGGACACTGAATGCATAGTCCAAAGGAACACTAGACTCCTGCGATCCATATGTCACACCAACAACGAATCATACATTGAGAAAAACCTGGCAGTAAAGAACAAACATGAGAAATCCCTCCTGATGAGAGAGAGAAATAAAAACTGCAAAAAATATATTTATCATATCATCATATTCAATGTCTGTTTAACGCTTTTGCCACTGCTGAGGGTTACTTAATTTGATATTTGATATAGGAAAGAAACATAACATCCCACAAAACTTTGGTGTCTGAATAACTAAATCAAATTGTGAATACATGTCAAATCAAAAAAAGTAGAATTACCCTAACTACCAAAAAAAAAACACTGATGAACTGAAAAATGTTATGACCCGGAAAAAACTTTATAATTATCTTTTAATTATTGAAAAAAATCATTTAGACAAATGTCAAAAAAGGCTAGTACATGTATGTCAACAATCTTTTAAGATTTCGATCATTTTTTTAGACTTTAGTCCCATACAAGTATTTTTTTTCTCATTACACAGGCAGACCCGTCCAGCTACTGCACGCATTACACACAGGTCAAAATTCTACTAATTGGGTTATTTGTATTTTAACCACTTAAATATGAAAAAAAAAAACAATTTTAACAAAACTACTTACATGTAAATATGGCGACTCGCCTAATGGTAATGCCCTATTCACAACATAACATGAATTTGCATCCTGTATAACAGATTATACACAAACACAGCTTTTGCGCAATATTTAGTTTGGCTTGCAAAGAAGTCCCCCTGTATGCATAAATCGCAAAAATTACTCTGTATGAAAAACTTGATTTTGTTTTCCTGAGTTTGTAGCTCTGTTCGAGAAAAGTTGGAATACAACCTAACGTTAGACAACTCACATTTTGCTGCAAATGACTGTACACAGTCTCAACCAGCATCGCTCACCTGTGGCTGGCACAATTCTCTCAGAAATCATTAGATGCTGGCTCCCAATTTCGAGCCACGCCGGGAATGATATTTTTTATATATCGTATATCGTATTGAATACCTGCCACAGTTAACACACAATTAAACTGATCAACATGCCACAAACATTGCCTAACAGGTGTATTTTGCCCTTAAATATCACATTTATGCTAGTCCGAAGGCTCCGCCTAAATCGAGTTCAGTCGTTTTTTATAGGTTTTTCACGACAATTTGGACGGATATTTAGCATTTACCTTTATCTTCCTCTAACTAAGTCCGGAATCGCTGGACCTCACGCAATACGACGATAATCCTGTGGTGACCCGCGATAATGCTCGGGCACCGAACGACGAAAATGACCGATTTCATAATTTATTACATGCACAAGCTGAGAATTACTTCTCACTGCGCAAGTTAGCTCACCTCAGTCAATGCCAAACATGATCATCCTTATTTTATCGTCGAAATCAGAAAACGAAAAAACGTCGCCGGAAATGTTTCCTGCGAGACCGGCGCACAGTTGATGCGTTCGTTTGGTGCCGACAGTAGCTGTAGCACACGCGGTGTGCGTATACGGCTATCGCTTCGGCACTAGGCGAACACATAAATCTATGCGGTCCCGATGGAACACTTCCCGCGAGTTTTTTTTCATTTTTCATGATTTCCGACGATAAAATAAGATGGAATCATGTGCATGATGAGGGAGCTCACTTGCGCCAGTGGAAAAAGTTTCTCACTGTGGCATGTAATAAATCGTATGAAATCGCGTCATTTCCGTCCGTCGAGTGCCCCCGAGATTATTGGGGTACCACAGGATTATCGTCGATCTGCGTGAGGTCCAGCGATTCCGGACTAGTATAGAGGAGAGTCAAAAGGTAAATGTAAAATATCGTCAAAGAGTCCGTTAAAAACCTCTGAAAAAGACGAACTCGATACTAAGGGGCCGGAGCCTCGACTAATTTTTATGCATGAATTTGGCAATGATGCCACCATAGTTTTCATAAAATGCACGCAACGCTTAGGCACCTGTGTTAAGCAGAGAGGGCACAGAAAGGTGTTAAAACCTGAAAAACAAACAAAATTTGATGCTTTTTTTTGTTTAATACCAACAATGGCAAATTTGGCTTTAAAACCGTGCATAGTACGTTTGTGAAAAGAATAAAAATCAACTAGTCCAATCATAAAGTTTCTCCTGGAGCATTATGCGATGCAGTACCGCGCTTAGCAATCACTGCAATGCTGTGTATAAAAGCATTTTGAAGCATTGCTGGGACGTGCTGTGGGCAGCCATACCACATTGCATCTGTTTGCAATGTTGCTGCGTGCACGTCAGCGCATGCCGCACTGGCCGTGTTGATCAACTGGCGAAGGCGGTCGAATCGCATAAAAATGGGTCTGCGATATTTTGAGCCCATTTAGTGTTTTAATACTTGATTCCAATTTCAAAAGTTTACTCCAAGATGGTAATAGGTAAGGTATGATGATTTAATACTTTATTTATCGTGCATTATTATCAATGTTCAATGACAATGATGTGAGAATAGAGCAGAAATAAAAAATTATTAGAACAATCTACTGCAATAGCAAGTAGTTGATTAAAATACGAACTGGTACTCGGATCAGACTACAATAAGTTTTGTTTTTTGAGGACTGACAAACTCATCAATCAACTCAAAGTTAAGCTCCAAGATCAAAGTTATCATTGATCATTTCGACTTACCTTTGCAACATATGCTAATAGTGAGTTAGCAATACTTCAAAAGTAATACGTGGGACATCACACTAGACAGACTGAACGATATCAGCTTCGCATTTCAATTCATTTCATATTTAATTCGAAATAATTAATAATGTGTTATTACCCTGGTTTTAGTAAGTACGCTGTTTTAAATGAATTTACGCTAACGTGACCGACAATACTAGCAAAAAGATCTAAAAACAGCAACAAATTCTGCAGACTTTAATACACCGAATCACTGGCATATCGATATCTCTGAAGAGGTAGGACTATTCGAGTCGCACATAGAATAACGGAAGTTGACCGCAGAAAAAAAAAAAAAAAAAAAAAAAAAAAAAAACATTAATATTCATGAGTACACGCAAGCTGTGACGTTTCAATATCGTCATGTGCGGCCACCCGTACGCGGCATGCATCATGCATGCAGTAATTGTAGTATACGTTCATGCGCGGTATTTTTGCATTCATTGGCATGGTTCATTGCTCGCGACATTCAGACATCGACCAGTTTTTTTATGTAATCGCCGTCGAGCACCGCACATACAGACGCACGGATTACTGTGGCCCCCGTGTGATAAATCCACATGGTCCACGTAAAATAACTTGCATGCAGGGTGGAGATCCGGGAAATTCTTGGGATTGTCGACGCGACGAACCACGGGTGTCCACGTAGAATAATAGCCCGTCAAACGTCACTGCCATTGCTACGTGGAACCGCCGTCTGTATTCTATGTGGACTGTGTGTTCATGTGGACGCCTTTTGTGTGTATTCTACACAACTTGGGTCTACACTGAATAACCACCGGTTCCACATAGAGTAACATTTAAGCAAACCGGGGTCCACGTTAGAATAACTTATTTACGTGGACCCCGTGTTATTCTATGTGGACCCCGTTGTCAAACTTGGGTCGCATACTGAATAACACGGGTCCACATAGAGTTAACATTTATAACAACACGGGGTCCACGGTAAGAATAACTTAATACGTGGAACGCCCATGTGTTATTCTATGTCCCATACTGATAACAGGGGTCCACATAGAGTAAATTTATAACACAGGGGTCCCCCGTAGATAACATCAATACGTGGACCCCATGGTTATTCTATGTAACTTATTCATTGTGACCCGTGTTAATTCTATGTGGACCCCATGTGTTATTCTATGTGACCCAGTTGTGTTATCTATTGTGAACCCCTTGTGTTATTCTATGTAGGACGCTCCTCTTTGTATTCCTATGTGACGCCTCTGTGTTATTCTATGTGGCCCGCCTGTGTATTCCTATGTGACGCCCTTGTGTATTCTATGTGGACCCCTTGTGTATATTCTATGTGGACCCCGTGTGTTATTCTATGGGATCCGTGTTATTCTTTGTGACCCTTTGTGTTATTCTATCACAAGGGTCCAACATAGAATACACAGTTATAAGCACAACGAGTCGCACATAGAATAACATATTCTATGTGGACCCATATACACGTGACCGCCATGTGTTACGTCTATGTGGACCTGTCCACCCAAACGTGCACTCATTATGGCATACCGATTTACTGTCTTCTATATAAAAATCGCATCACATTTCAATCATGAGTGAGAACAAATTTAAAAACGACTGCCCAGCTGAGACAAAGATCGTACACAGCGCCTGGAAATACCAAATGACAAACCACTTTGAATTAAAGCCACAGCGGCAATCATACACTATAAATCCGATTAACCCGCGCTTTACTTTACTTGACGTACGCGTATGACAGTGCGAATGCGTATACTCTGATAATGATATATTCATCGTATTTTGACATATGAATATAATGACGCGTTTTAACTTCCGTTATTCTATGTGGACTCGATAGTGCCCACCCATACCTTGACATGTCAGTGGTTGGGGTGGGTCAGGGTGAATGACCTTGTGGTATGTGGTCGTGTTGCGAAGAGGTGTTTCGTATGGTTTAGCCAGGAGGTATTACCGGTCTTGTTCAGCTAGGGCAAATTGTTGCGATGAGAGTGATGAGACTGCCGCTGGAACCAGTATTTCAGAGGAAGGTGCTGTGGATTTTTGTAGGGGTGCTTTACTATCCGCAGTTCCTAGGCTATAGGTAAATTGGGGTAACTGAACAGTGGGGTAACTGAAACAGCGGACAATATATTGCCTCAATCAAGATAAAATCTGGAATATACTACTGAGTGTCCACTTATCCGACGCCAACATATGTTGCTTTCGTTTCACTACCAAAACTGTGTAACCTGCGCATGAAGATCAGGATAATGTCAAATTTGATACCAACCATAAAAAGAGGACAAAGTGATAAAATAATACTAATTTAAGGTGTATAAATGCTAAATCTAACGAATTTATTTCTTGATCACAGAAATATTGAAAATGTGTTGGTATCTATAATGCAAATGAATGCAAGAATGGAAGTAAATAGCGAAAATTCAGAGAAAATTATGCAAATAAGCAGTAAATGAAGTAATTGTTTACACGGGGTGTTCCAGTTACCCCAACTGGATCCCCTTTGGGGTAAGTGGGACACCCTTGACTGAATTGATTTTCGAACACATTTGTAATTATTTTTAGGGTTTAAAATATCAAATAACGTACTTGTTAAATTTCCGAGGTTTGAATATAAATTACAAAATTCAAAGTCACTGATTTGATATAAAATAATGGATTTTGTACTAAAATCCACTTTGACTTAGGTTGATGTCAAAATGAGAAAAATCCGAATTTTGGCATGCACCATAAAAAACATAAAAATGACAATTCTGTAATTATTTTTTTATTTATTGCAAAATATTATGCTACAAGCAACCTAGTGCTCATTAAATGTGAAACAGCTATGAAAATATGTTCCTGGCAAGCAATAAAACCTGTTCCACTTACCGTGCGCACCCATGTTTTCGATGTTACCCACGGTTGGTCCAAATTTGGGGTAACGAACACTGCCATAATTTTTTTTTATTCTGTAACGTTATGTATTGATCAACAGAGTTAAAGGTTCATTATGAAACATACTTTAAATTAAACGGTAATATTTTCCAAATTATATTTACAATATCTTGCTTTGAGCTCATTAAGGCTTAAGTGTCACTTACCCCATTTACGCCTAAGTTCAATTTTTCTAGGGCACGGTGGCCCGCGCCCTAATAGGCTACATTGGTGACTCGTGAAGAAAAGCCTTCTTTACTGAATGTGTGTCGCCGCAAAAGCTTTGCGCCCGCCCCCCCCCGGTAAAGGACTCTGAGATGAAGTGCACCACGAATTAAGTTCGGGATTAAAATAATCGTTCGGATGCCCGGGGTGGGGGGCAGTGTCATCTACAACGTTACACCGGGCATGGGCGGCGTGTGAAAAAACGCGTAAAAAGTTGTTTTCACGTCGACGAGTCCGGGACGATGTACGGCGCGTACATTGAAAGGTATCAAATCGCCAAAAAATCAGGAAAGAAGTATACTTTATCAGAAGGTTTACTTCAAAAGGGTACTTTCAAACTGAAACTTGTTTTAGGAGTATCCTGAGATCGACTTCAATTATTGTTTAGGTCCATTTTGAAAAAGTCGCATACACGCGCATGTGTACAACCTTGTAATTGACACTGCCCCCCCCCCCCGGGTAAAGATGTCATCCTCACATTCAGTGAGATTGTCAAAATCGTTAGTGTCATTACAACGTGTACACCGGCATGCGCGTGTGAAAAAAACGCGTAAAAGGTTGTTTTCACGGTCGGACGATGTACGCGCGTAGCATTGAAAAGGGTATCAAAAAATCGCCAAATCTAGGAAAAAAAAAGTATACTTTTAACAGAAGGTTTACTTCAAAAGGTATCTTTTCAAACTTGAAATATTGTTTAGGGTATCCGAACAATCGACTTTCATTACTTGTTAGGGCGCATTTTTGAAAGTCCATACACCGCGCATGTGTACACCTTGTGATGACACTGCCCCCCCCCCCCGTAAAGGATGTCATCCTGCACATCTAGTGAGATTGACAAAATGCGTACGCCCCCCCCCTCGCGGCGAGTTTTCAGTTTTCCGCTTAGCTCGTGTAATCCGGCACAACAACTTTCCGAAAACACTTAAATTAATACTTTGTCTTAAT
>JZLH01S0115390.1:0-17955 GCA_001188425.1 Eucidaris tribuloides | reverse complement strand
GCACGAACATTCTAGTATTTTAATTTTATCGGGGCACGATTGAAATAAGGCCCATAGAGAGCCACACAGCAGATTTGCCTGCCACGAGGGATAATTGACATTAGTTATTTTAAAATGAGTCAACGTTTGACTACAAGATTTTCACAGGGTAATCATTGCATAGTTTACTTGATTCTAGAGTAGTTTCAGCCCAAGTTGAGGACTACCCCCAATCATGGCATTTACCTTCAACCGTCAATATTATCCATTACAGGTCGTTATTCCAAAGGCTCGTTTTTCCGACAGTTCGTTATTCTGAAGGATGAAATATACTATGCAATTCATGTTAATGAACTCGTTTTCGGACTAACAAGCCCTCACGTACTGATAAATTGGAAATGTGTATATTCGGAATGAGGAACCTTCGGACTACTACTACTGCTGCTGCTGCTACAACTACTTCTTCTACTGCTACTACTACTACTAATACTTATAATAATAATAATAATAATAATAATAATAATAATAATGATAATAAAAATAATAATAATAACGAAATATTATTGTTTTTACTATACCTCCACAGCCAAAATGAACTGTACAAATAAAAAAAACTCTTAAGCTTCAAATAACTGTATTAATTTGGGGTATATTTCTTTCTAAACACACACTGTCACATATTCATAAACAATTTTAAATGGGCAGTCATGACTCAAAGATAACCCAAGGTATTATCTGTTGTTTTAATTTTTAAAAAAATCAATTGATAATCGACATTATAATCCTACGGGGCAATATTCCAGGTTAGGCCCTGGTCACACTAGCAGTTGCGACTACCTGCGATCAAATGAATCGTACGTCAAGGGCCTCCGCAGCCAGGTCGCAAGTAACTCGCACGATTTGTGCTGTATGGTCACGCTTGTACGACCTGTTTGCCACTTGTCATAGGTAATCGCACGAGTACCAACCACTAATCGTACCTCTAGTTGCACGTTCACCTAAGACAAGTCGCAGCCAGTCGTGCGATCACCTGCGGAAAGTGGTGGGCAAATGTGCGATTACCTACGGCTAATGGTACACAAACGGGCGATTAACTGCGACTAGTGGCAGGTATTCGTGCGATCACTTGCGATGAATAGTAGCTAATCGTACGGTTACTTCTGCTCATCGTACGAACGTCGTACGTTCACTAGTTTCAAACGATGCTACGGTTGGCATTTCGATATGCATAATTATGCGTTTGTGAAATGAAGGTGTGAATGGAATGCTTTTTAACAACCTCAACAAAGGAAAATATTTATTTTACGTTCATTATTCACGTTGCTATATAAATCAGTGTTCACTTCTGACATGTACCACTAATGTCCATAGAGACCACATGTACTCGTATATTACATGTACAGTATAATTCAGACATGCCTCCAAGAAAGCTCAGGAAGAAGGCGAAGCCTGTAGCGGAGGAAATAGAAGAAGCCTCCGTCGAAGATGCACAAGATGATGTTGAAGTTCATTCCGGACTTGATCCCGAGAATGACATTCACTTTATTAAACAGCAACAACAAATATCAACAGAAAAAAATGCATCAATTACATTACATGTATTCGCAAGTCAGGATCATATTATCGTACGATGAGCTACCATTTGACGTGCGTCTACCCGCGATCAGTTTACCACTTCTCGTATCTATGCAAATTCCCTCTAAGAAGTGCGATTAGTGGCACGATTATCGTACAGTGATTGCACGATCACTGGCGATTGCTTAATGCTTGCCACCTCTTTGCGATCAATTTGATCGCAGCCAGGTTTTTAAACCGGTTTGAAAACCTATTTTCGATCGTACCATCAAAAATGCGATCACAAGTGATTTCCATGGTTGCCGTACGATAAATCGCACGCTCTAACTGCAACTACTGGCGATCACCTGCGATAACTCGTCGTAACTCAATCGCTGGTAGTCGCAACTACTAGTGTGACCAGGGCCTTATGGTGAGTAGTTGCAGTGAAATCTTCTGTATCCTCCAGTACGACTCCTCTGCTATTCTCTCACTGTTGTCCACACTAATAATATGAAGGTATCTGCCCGAAACGTGACTCCCAAACACTGATTAACAGTCCACATACTCCATGATACAAGTTGTGTACACGTTCGGAGTTAAACCCAGGGTTTACCCCAGGTTCCTTAGAGTCTCAGGAATTCGGAGTTATAGTCGACACGGAATTATGCAAATTCAGAGTTAAACGTAGGAAAACTCTGACGATTTAACTCCCAGTTGTCTACACGTTCGGAGTTAGCCTCTGGGCTATCCCAGAGTCCCTAAGAGTCTCAGGAATTCGGAGTCAAACCGAGATTCGTGAGCATGAAATTCGGACTTACCTCCGAAGATCTAACCCTGAGAAACCTCAGGATTAAGTCGGAAGACTTGCGAGATAGCTCAGATTCCCAAATTGTCGTGTAAGCTACACATATCGCTCGGAGCTTAAAGGACGATGATTGGGAACACGTGAAATTGCCTGCAGAACCATATGAGTTGGGACATACCTGAAGTATACTCTAGCTGAAGTGTTTATTTTGGATGGAAGGATTTGTCTTGAATTTATTCACTTGAAGAGAATCAAGCATGGGCAAACCAGTATTTCACTAATCTTGTTCACCAATAGAGATTAATCAAAACCAGCTACATGTATACAACACGTTTTGCCTATCACAATGAATATAATTGATAAATAAATTTAGTTCGTTTAAAACGAGTCAACGTTTGCCCACTAAACTGTCACAGCTGAATCCTAGTATAGATCATTTGATTCTAAAACAGTTTTTCCCCCAAGTTGAGGGCTACCTCCAATCATAGTATTTACCTTTAAAGCCAGAGCCCCTTAACTGTTGCGGTCTGTGTGACAATAGACCTGTTTACAATGTATTTGAATTTATGGATGTTTTCTCTTCCGAAGCCTAGTGATGAGCTATTTCTGTTACCTGTACTTACATTTTCCACACTTGCACATACAACTTGCATACATTATTTGATGCTATGTCTGGCAAGCTAACACGTTGTCAAGAAGCATCTTTATCTGAAAGGTAGCCCCTTAAATATGTTTAATTAAATAAATTAAATAAATAAATAAATATATATATAAATAAATAAATAAATAAATGCATGTAGGAATGAATGAATGAATAAATTAATCAATCAATAAATAAAACACGTAATAAACGATTGGCTGATCTAATTCATTACATGTATTAATAAATATTTTCAAAAGCTTTCCGTTAGGGGTAGAATAACCTTGCTTAGCGATCAGAAACCATATACCCAGGAAATAAAATGATGACGAGAAGGAGGAGGAGGAGGATGGTTACGTGATGATGTTGATGATAATGACGGTGACAATGATTATGATCATACCATTAGTAATAATGATAATTTTCATCAGAATAATATAAGACAATAATAATAAGAAGAAGAAGAATACTGCTGATTGGAAATATACACTTCCCTGAAACCTCAAGGTGATTGCACATGTGATCCCCTCCCCCCTTGCGAGCTGACAGAGGAGACCAGTTTCATACTGCATGCAAATTTCATGCATACCTTTCTGACAAAGGTTGCTCTCGACAATCTGATAGTGTGCCGAAGGATTGCCAGAGGCTTGCTGGGCATAGCAACACTAATGTATGCAATTTGCCCAATTTTTTAGTATTTAAAATGTATTGATAATATCAGGTGACAGAAATAGTTTTTCACTAGGCTAAGGAAGAGAAAACATCCACTTATTTGAATAAAGTATGAAAAGGCCTATTGATCGGAGCTTGTGTGTAAGCGTGAGGAATTCTAAAGGTTCATTATAATAACAATGACCTCGGAGTTGACCCCTAGCTCACGTATAGACAACGGTGGAATATTGGGAAAATATTTATCTCCTCGGGGTTATTCTCATCTCGGTGTTATCTTCACGTGTAAACGCCACTATAGTGTTATGTCCCATAAATCCACAGGTCTATTGAATATTACAAATCACCAAGAGAAAACAATGACTCTCAATGTCTCAATGTCTCCTTGCTATACCAGCTAGTCTATTGTTATGCAAATTACCTCTACGTTTATCTTCTAATATTCCTCATGTAGCCTTGCATTGACCTTTGCAATGATATCTTTCGTTCAGTCATAACACTGGCATTTACAATATACCATTTTTTTGGCTAAGGCAAGTTTATTTTGTGTTTGAACTCACAAAAGGTGCATGATTTTGTTGTTAGAAACGGTCCAGCAATACCACTCAAAATATAAGTGAATATCTTTCTTGTAAACTCTCATGGATCACTGCTATGTCTACTTCTGAGGGCTGATTAGGGCCTGATCACTACAAAGGTTTAAGGTCAAAACACCCTCCAAACACTGGAAACTGGCAATCTTCCGGACGAGAGGCGGATGCTCTACCACTGAGCCAACTCACCGTTTTCAAGGTTTCATGATCACCAAATGCATAATAGGAACGTATCTGTCCAATTCCTAAACTAATGAGCGGAGGGCCGAAGTCAGAAAATGAGGGTTTCGTTTCACCATCTGTACAAACTGAGTAGACTATGATTATTTTCAAGCTTATAGCATAAAAAATAATATTCAACAGGTCTACCTCAGAAAATTTGTTGCGAACATTTCCAAATCCATGATGGCGCCCAAAATGGCCGCCATTTTGATAAAAGTTCAAGTTTTTAAGATAAAATTTGATTAAAAGGTCTAATCCCCATAAATGTGGTGTCATTTTAAAGCAAATTAAATTTGCTACAATTTGATACCACACTTGACATGTTCTAGGGTGACTTTCATGATGATTTTTGGTCAAAAACTTTTGACAATTTTTCCCAAAAATCAAAAATATTAAGAATGCATATTTTCTCATAAATCAAGATTTCAATTACAAATTGATGCCATACTTTCCCAGAATTTGCCCAAATATGTGAACAACGTTTTGTGAAAACTAAAAGTTAATTCCTATTTTTGATCAAAAGTTATAAGGTCATAACTTTTGGAGCATTTTTAGCAGTACATATGTTATGTACTACTCTCGGTTCCAGACCCTGTGACTTTTTCTCCCTCCGAGTAGCTGTGCTGGCGTGAAACACCTGCACCATGCAACGGCAGTTGTAGATTTATTCTTAGAGACTAGTTTGAGTCAAAGCAGTTAACTGAGGATAACAGTTTCACTATCAATATAGGATGGATTAATCTAAATGTCTGGAAGCCAGACTAGTTATGTCATAGTATTCCCATAGACTACACGTGTTATAAGTCCTTGTACTGTCAATTTGTCACAAGCCAAATGATGTAAATCATTAATTTCTTTACATGAACTGTTAATTTTTAGAATATCCTGTTGTCATGCTAACTCTAGCTATAGTGTAGCTAATGTTGCCATGGCAACTGCATATGAAACATGCTATATGGAGCTATATATGGGGATTAGCGATCCTGTTTAAAGGCTGTGCTTTTTATTTGCACACGAAACCCTTTTACCCTGATTTGATCCAACCAAAGAAACAAAGTGTAAAAAATGTAAGATTAATAATTTAAGGTTTTGAAATAAAAACGATAAATTATTGGAAATTCGATCGTTGATGAAGTTGTATTTTGTAATGATAGTCTAGGTTTCAGACACTGGATTATATTTTTCACCCCCTGATATCAAATTTGATAGAGTCCAACTGAAGCAAAGATAGCTAAGCAATCTTTTAATTGTACTGGTGTGAGCTTTTGACATGAAATGAGAAAGGGATACACCAACCTCACTGACCTCCACCAATGATTTGAATAATATCCAACAAATTAACTTCACCCCGATAATGAAGGCTAATTTACATAGTAAATAAATTATTTTCTTACCAAAGCTGATGGTTGTGTTTCCAGCTCCACATTTTAATGGCATCTTAATCTACCACAATGTGTGTAGTTTACCGAAATTAAGGTAAGAGGTAGTGACGAAAATTTTTTTCCCCAAATCCATGGTCCAAAATTTTTCCCGGTCACACCAGCCTCCGAAAACTCGCTCAGCGGGGTGGGGGGGGGGGTGTTATGATAATTATTTTTCCAAAATCACCTAAAAAATCGATTATTTCACATTTTCAAACACCCCTCTTTTGACGAAAAAGGAGGGTGATATCGTAAAAAAGGGGGGTGATTACGGGTGAAAAGGGGGTGTTTGAGGGGTGTTAACACCCCCTTCGGCAAAAGGGGGGGTTTTGAACACCCCAAACACCCCCCTGCGTACGCGTATGCTTGTGATCATTCCGATTGTTGTTTATTAGGCTTTGAATGTAAATTTCAAACAGTAAGTAAAAACAAAAACGGCTTGAAATAGACTAGTCAATCAACCGTTTTTTTATTTTTTTAAGTGCTTCTTTCAGATGCATCGAGAGATTCCAGTCATCTAGTACACCCAGCTAGTACACTGTAAGGTAGATTCTCTAACTTTGGAAAATGATGGGTCTTATTATGAGTAAGGGTATAATTTACGCTAACTTAAAAATCACCAATGGTGTCTTGTCCGAGGTAGTACAGGTACATGTGCATCTATCATTCCAGCAGTGATCGGAACTATCACATAATTGGATTGAAATCATCGCTCCTTATGGTTAACAGTTCTTAGCACATCAAGATATACCCTCTATAATTGTTTTGTTTTGTTTGTTTTAGTTTTTGTTTTTTAGAATAAAGTACAGCAGAAATATTAACTGTTTTGTATGTTTCTTCATTTCATAAATGATGGGAGAACAACAGTCTACATACATGCCGTAATAGTTGTGTCCATGATTTGCATCCCCTAAAATTAGCTTATTGAGTAAATAAATAGCTAAAAACATTAATAGTACAAAGATTCACATACATTTCTCCTCTCACGAAAGCCTCGGTGCAGAAAAGTCTGGTTTCGGAAAAATAAGTACTGATTAAATTCAAACAGAATACACTGACGTTGCTCATTCTGAACTTAACTTTTACAGAGCCATTAAAGTAGTCTGACTGGCAGACCCTGAAGTTCGTGTAGCATTTAGTGAAAAATGAATACCTGCTGATCAGAGCTTCCTAGGCCAAAAGCTCACACCAGTACAGTTAAAAGATTGCTTAGCTATCTTTGCCTCAGTTGGACTCTATCAAATTTAATATCGGGGGGTGAAAAATATAATCCAGTGTCTGAAACCTAGACTATCATTACAAAATACAACTTCAACAACGACCGAATTTCAAATGATTTATCGTTTTTATTTCAAAACCTTAATTTATTATTCTTACATTTTTCACACTTTTTTTCTTTGGTTGGATCAAATCAGAGTAAAAGGGTTACGTGTGCAAATAAAAAGCACAGCCTTTAAATGTGATCGCTAATCCCCATAAATGGCTCCATGTAGCATATTTCATATGCAGTTGCCATGGCAACATTAGCTACATTATAGCTAGAGTTAGCATGACAACAGAATATTTTAAAACTTTCAAGTTCATGTTATGAAATTAAGGGTTTTCATCATTTGGCTTGTGACAAACTGACAATACAAGGACTTATAACATGTGTAGTCTATGGGAATACAATGACATAACTAGTCTAGCTTCCAGACATTTAGATTAATCCATCCTATATTGATAGTGAAACTGTTATCCTCAGTCAACTGCTTTGACTCAAACTAGTCTCTACGAATAAATCTGCAACTGCAGTCGCATGGTGCGGGTGTTTCGCACCAGCAGAGCAACTCGGAGGGAGAAAAAGTCACAGGGTCTGGGACCGAGACTAGTACATAACATAATACTGCTAAAAAGGCTCCAAAAGTTATTACGAAGTTATCAGGTTTGTAACGTTATAACTTTTGATCAAAAATAGGAATCAGCTTTTAATCTTTCACAAAATGTTGTTCACATATTTGGGCAAATTCTGGGAAAGTATGGCATCAATTTGTAAGTGAAATCTGGATTTATGAGAAAATATGCATTCTTAATATTTTTGATTTTTGGGAAAAAAATGTCAAAAACAAGGTTTTTGACCAAAAATCATCATGAAAGTCACCCTAAAACCTGTCAAGTGTAGTATCAAATTGTAGCAAATTCAATTTGCTTTAAAATGACACCACATCTATAAAGAGATTAGACCATTTAAACAAATTTTATCTTAAAAACTTGAACTTTTATGGAAATGGTGGCCATTTTGGGCACCATCTTGGATTTGGAGGTGTTCGCAACAAATTTTTTGAGGTAGACCTCTTGAATATTGTTTGCTATGCTATAAGCTTGAAAATAAGCTGGTCTACTTAGTTTGTACAGATGGTGAAACGAAAAAAACTAAGCCCTCTTTGGGGTTCGGCCCTCTGTTTTGCATTATCAAGATGTGGGCTTAGACCTCGGTCTGAGCCCACATAGAAGTGGGTTGATCGGCCCACATTCATTTCCCGTTCTCACTGTCGCGATCAAGTACTCCTACCCGTGCCAAACGCCGATGTACGTATAGTGTCGAGCCCACTTACCCAGATGTTGTCTAACCCGACACAACATTCAACGTTTTTCCAGTGTGAGCCGGACCAAATACTATGTACAAACCCGTTCTCACCATGCATTTGGTACCATGTCTCAGTACTGACACTTCCTACATGAGGTGGTCTCGGACCCGATCTCGGATGAAGGCCCTAGACCACTCATCACGCGTTCTCACTAGGCAAGGAATTGGGCTCGATGTAGCATCGAGTACCACGTCCTGGTACCAAACATCATAATGAGAACGCACACAAGGTTCAACTTTGATCATGATCCGTCCAGGACCCCACAAAATGAATCAAATGTTGATAACCATTCTGGTTAAGTTGATGACTCTCGCTAATTTACACTCATGTACCACCCTTGCGACACAGGCAACAAACCAAAGTGTTTTACAGCATCCTATCTATATTCTACTTCTGTCAAATAAGCAATACGAACACAAGGCATTAACTTTTGTTTATGTTAATGTCTTTCGTGTATCCTTCTCCATCTTTTTTGTACAGATAACTACACTAAAGTCGAAACTTGCAGTCGTTGGACGGCGTGGCAGCAGATGAATCAGACAATCAGTGACATCACTGAGGCAATTCGCAATGTAAGCGTGCTCATAAAGTGCGTCAGTCCCTTCGTTCTAGCACTGGCGTAGCCAGCCGCATTAAGCACAATGCATTAGTAGGGCCACTTTTGTTCTTATTCATTGTGTTTCATCCGGCTGGCTAGTGGCTACGCTAGTGCGTCCTAGGGTGCTAATTCACTTTCAATATAAACTGTTGGCAGCTACAAATGAATGAAGAGCTGTTATAGTCCAGGCTACAGACCATGGTACCTTGTTTTGTGACATATACAATGTTTTTTTGACGGATTCTAATCAATTTGAGGGTGCTGATTCCAAATCTGATGAATGCCAAGAAGCGAAAACTTGAGCGTTTTATAAAAACGCAAAAATTCAAAATGGCCGCTAATCCATTAAAAGGGCCACTAAAATCACAACAACATCATTTTTTCAGACATATAAATTTGTTTTGATGGATTCTAGTCAATTTGAAGATGCTGATTCCAAATCCGATGAGTGCCGGTCGAAAAATCCTGAGCGTTTTTGTAAAAACGCGAAAAACATCAATATGGCCTCAAAACCTGTAAAAAGCTGCTCAAATTACGGTATCGTCCATATTTCCATAATTTTTCAGATATATGAAATTATTTTGATTGATTCTACTCAATTTGCGGGTGCTGATTCGAAATCAAATGAGTGCTGGACGAAAAATCCTGAGCGTTTTTGTGAAAACGCAAAAATTCAAATGGCCACCAAAACCACTAAAGGGCTACTAAAATCACAACAACCATCATTTTTTCAGACATATACAATTCTTTTGATGGATTCAAGTCAGTTTGAAGGTGCAGCATTCCAAATCCGATGAGTGCCGGACGAAAAATCCTGAGTGTTTTTGTAAAAACGCAAAAATTCAAAATGACCGCCATAACACAAAAATCACAACAACCACCATTTTTTCAGACATATACAATTTGTTTTGATGGATTCTAGTCAATTTGAAGGTGCTGATCAAATCCGATGAGTGCCGGTCGAAAAATCCTGAGTGTTTTTGTAAAAACGCTAAAAACATCCAAATGGCCTCAAAAGCTGTGTTAAGACCGCTAAAATCACAGTATACCATACATAGTTTAGATTTCAGGCATATGAATTTAGTTTGTTGATTCTAGTTATTTGAGGTGCTAATTCCAAATCCAATGAGTGCTTGATCAAAATACCAGACCGTTTTTGTAAAAACACAAAGATTCAAAGTGACCATCAAATTGCATATTAAATTTGGCCGGTGCAATTATACCGTGCATATTTTTATCATCTTTTGTATCATACATACTTTTTCATGCATTCTGGTTATTTTCAGGGTGAGGATAAATCTGATGGTGCCTAAACGAAAACCCTTGAGTGTTTTTTTTACGCAACAAAATCAAAATGACCTTTGAATTGCACTTGAATCTTTAAAAGAGTGGTTTTCGACTGTATTAGAGTGATTTTGAATAAAATGTACGTTTTAACTCATTTTAGCACGACCTGAGGGATCACAAACCACATACAATTTTCGAGAAAACTATACATAAAATATGGCTTCGAAGAACTGTTTAAAAATCATCCTCCTTTAGCGGGGGTAGTTGCCCCAAAGATATTATTGGGATATGATTTTTGCCCCATTCCCCGTAGTTTTGGAGGTGATGAAAATCATTGAAAAAAACATGCAAAACTTGGATAAGACAATTCATCAAACATTAAAATAATGCATTCTCCTGGGGATTAATACATCTTATTTTGTGCTGTGCAATATGCGTTTGATGATTTTCAAGGCTATCCTGGCTTCAACAAGCTACTTTTTATAGTGAAATCAACAGAGTGTGTGCATTGTCCTGCACTTAACTTTGCAAAACAAGCCGTTGTTACTTAAGTGTTAGCTAGAATTTTGTGTATCCCCAGTACCTCTGGAGGTTTAGTACTCAATTTTAAGTCATGTACAACAACAACAAAATGAAGAATACTTACATAATAAAACAAAATGGACAAAGCTCACTTAATTTAATGTGTGCGGCTCCTGCCCATCATTCTTGGCATTATTATACAGCCACTGATACTACCGACCTTCTGATATTGTTACCATTTTCATAAAATTATTATTTGCTTAATTGATACTGAAATGACGAATTGAAAAATTTCTGATATCAATTACTTTTTATGTGTATTTTGGGAGATGAAAATATGAAATTTGTAAATCTGAGAGTGATCCCAGTTTAATTCCTTGGTCTTAATAGGGAATCGCCTATATAGTTCGAAGGTAACAATAATGGGGAGAGGAACACCTCTCAGACCCTCCCAGTTTATGCTACTGTACTTGCATATGGTATGAAACAATAACAGATTAATATCCTTGATATTTTTTCTACCGCAGCCAATGTATTCATTAGTTTTTTAAATGGACACAATATGCATTTTCATGGTTAATATTGTAATTTCATCGTAGGTGGACCCTCACCCGACCAACGTTTATTGTTGCTTTTCAACAAACTTTGTTCATTCACTGCACCAACTTTCCCTAAACATGAAAAACTGAGGATCTGAAAAGAAACTTTTAGTGTGTACACACTCGTAAATAATGAATTCCTGCACGCAATGGTCCCCAACAACTTTTTGTGAAGGCGTACTCTTCCATTCAGCACTTTGCTGGTCGATATAGAAGAACAAGTTTTGGTAGAAAAAAAAATTCCCTAGGTGAGACCGAAATTCCAGTCACAAGTGAATGTTTTGGTGTCAACTTCCCCGCTCCAGCTTACATTATTTACGTAAAACAAATTTCCAGCATGCATGACTGTGTCTAAACACTCATTTTAAAACTAGAAAAAACCTATCGTGTCATAGCAGTCATTTTAATTTTTTACAATTATTTACTGAAACTCCAAGGTTTTTCCTTGACATCCACCAGATTTGGAATCAGCGTCCTCAAATTGACTAGAATTTATCTAACAAAATTGCATACATTATGTCTGAATAATGAATGAAATATTAACGGTACTGTAATAGAAGCCCTTTAATCGTTTTACACAGTTGTTTTGCGTTTTTACAAAAACCGCTCACGGATTTTCGACCGGCACTCACCGGGTTTGAGAATCAATACCCTCAAATTCACTAGAATCCACCAAAACAAATAGTATATGCTAACAAATGTTGGATATGTCATTCAAGCGGCCGTTTCAGTGGTTTTGGTGGCCATTTTTAATTTTTGCGTTTTAACAAAAGCACTGAGGGTTTTTGGATCAATACTCATCAGATTTGGAATCAGCATCTCAAATTAACTAGAATCAATCAAAACTTATTTCATATGCCTGAAAAGTGATTGAACTATGTACATTATACCGTGATTTTAGCGGTCTCAACACATGTTTTGAGGCCTTTTTGATGTTTTTAGCGTTTTACAAAAACGCTTGGATTTACGACCGGCACTCATCGCGATTTGGAATCAGCACCTTCATATTGACTTGAATCCATCAAAACAAAATTATATATGTCTGAAACAACGATGTTATTGTGATTTTTAGTAGCCCTTTAGTGTTATGGCGGCCATTTTGAATTTTTGCGTTTTTACAAAAACGCTCAGGATTTTCGACCAGCACTCTCGGATTTGGAATCGCACCCGCAAATTATTAGAATCAATCAAACCGATTTCATTTATCTGAAAAAGTATGTAAATACGGACGATACTGTAATTTGAGCAGCCTTTTTACAGGTTTTGAGGCCATTTGATGTTTTTGGCGTTTTTCAAAAAACGCTCAGGATTTTTCGACCGGCACTCATCGGATTGGAATCAGCACCTTCAAATTGACTAGAATCCATCAAAACAAATTGTATATGTCTGAGAAAAATGAATGGTTGTTGTGATTTAGTGGCCCTTTTTGGTTTTGGCAGCCATTTTGAATTTCTGCGTTTTTACAAAAACGCTCAAGGTTTCGCTTCTGGCATTCATCGGATTTGGAATCAGCACCTCAAATTGACTAGAATCCGTCAAAAAACATTGTATATGTCACAAAACAAGGTTAATGTACATAGCCTATGGGCCTGTAGCCTGGACTATACCAAACAGCGCGGCGGTAGATCTATTTTTCATCAAGTCTGACCTTTTTTAACTAAACTCTATACAATTATAGAAGCTCTGTGAGATGACACAAATGAGAAGTTTAGATTCTCACCAAAAAGGGGTAAACAATGGGAAAAAATACTTCCAAAAGGTTGTACATCTATTTTAGTTTATTTCCAAAAGGGGGTAGTTCCAAAACATAAAAGCAACATACAAAAATGTAAATATGTGAAAATGAGAATTCACATATCTTTTCAAAGTGTGGTTTTACATTCGCATTGTGGGATTTTGGATTGGTTAAATTAGTTTCATTTAAAACATTCCAATATGAGCGAATTAAGAAAGTCATTTTCTCAGAATGGTATTGGATACATTCCCGTTTGGAAATACACAAGAATTTGTTTCCAAAAGGAGGTATATTCATTTTTCCTCAAATTTGAATTATTTGCCAAGATCCACACAATTTAGTGGCTCTATAAGATGATAGAAATGAGAAGATGAAATTCCACTAAAAAGTGGTTAATGTGGCAAAGAAACTGACATTTACTTTCAAAAGGGGGTACATCCATTTTAATTCATTTACAGGGGCTAGATCCCAAACAATGAAAATTAATACAAAAGATTTTTTTTTTTTAAATGAAAACTCACAGATATTTTCTACGTGTGGTTTTACGTTTGCATTGAGTTGGTCTTACGCAAAGACATTGCAAGATGGGTTAATTTAAAACCTCATTATTTTTCAGAACGGTAAAAAGTGGATCTGCCTTCTTTTGGAAATAAGATCTTCGTATTATTATGTACCACGTAGAAGGGTAAGAGGTGGAGCTGACTATGAAACAGAAAGTGCAGCCAGATCGGTTTTAATCCCACACAGGCTAAAGGGGAGGGGTTGCCCTGTATGGAATCCATGACTGCTTCGCTAGCACCTCAGATCATAACTCATAATTATTTTCTTATTTTTTTATTTTGAAGTTTAGTAGATTTTTTTAAAACAAATTTTGCAAAAATCAACCCATGGCTAAGTTAAGTGAAATTACACCGGAAACATAACTCATTTAGAAATGGATAAAGTTCGATTCAAAGTTTAAGGGTAGTTTGTACGAGGTAAAATTTAAACACGGATATCACTTGCCTTAAGGAAGTAGTTATTTTTCATAAATCTGGGAATTCACTGGCGTAGCCAGCCGGATGAAACAATGAATAAAGGGGGCCAGCTATTGTTCAAGAACAAAAGTCAGAATAGTAAATATGGGGGACATAAGGGAAAAAATGGTGTAGAATAGTGAACATGTTTATTTTGGGATTAAGCAGAAATGTGACACAAGTCAAAATGGAATGGCTGGCATGTGCATTTGGTAAACATAAATGGCGTCATCTCCACTAGCCCTCTTGAAGAGAGTCCTTTATTTCTGAGGGGGAGAGTCCCTACAGGGGACGGCACATCTTATAGTTAAAATAGTTAAAACAACATTAAGCAGGTTTGTTGACGCACGAACCATTGCCGCTTTGATCGGTCTATCGGACCGGCCTCGGTCAATCAAACACAAAGACTATCGGGCTGTAACGCTTCTGTGTCCTAAGTTTGCCAGGAAGTTCAGAAGGGAGAATCTTCTGTTAAGATGATGTCCGGGGTTAGTGATTTTGCATGTATAATTCACTGCATGAATAATAATAACTTGATTGATAATGTATATAATTAACGACAGGGGCGGGGGAACGTATTTTCGTTTGGGGGGGGGGCAAAGCCAAAAAGGGGCACTTATATGTCAAAAAGGGCATTGGGCGTATTTCACCATCAAATAAAGTTTTTGCGTGAAGTTGATGTGTGTTTTCGCTGTAATGTAACTTGAGTATACCCCTTTTTGAAGGGGGAGTTTTCCTTTTGTTACGATTGTAATAATATGATAAGTGAATAAGGCTACCAATTCAAGATTTTTGTATCCAATGTAATGAAAAGTCACAAGACAGTAAATTTTAGGATGTTTACAATAGTAAACCGCCTTTAGTATTCAGAAATAATAAGAAATTATAACTTGAAGAAGTATTGTCTAAACTATGGGGCGTATCCTCCTATATCACGGTCTTATGAAGATAGGATGCGCTTTCTTCTTCGCGGCGTAGTGTCTTCTTCTGAAACAGCTTCAAAGAACATATTGGCATTTTTTTGTTGAAGGAGGTCTTTCCAAACCATCAAAACAGTTATGACGCCAAATATGAAATCGAATTACGATGCTAGTGAGAATTAACACCCCACACTATAGGGAGGCGAAAAATGTTATTTTTTGTGTGTGTGTTCCAGCCCCTCTGTCGTGGGTGCGTCTGCATTTGATAATTTCTCCGCCTTGGAGAAGAAAGGAGAAATTATATTCATTGATTTCTTTTTCTTCAATAATAAACTTCATTGGGATGTCATTATAGAAAGACCCCTTCTACTCAAAATGCATGCGTTATATTGTATGTTACAATACTTTTTTCATTGTTTTATTGAATCAACAAAATCAAGAACATAAACAAATAATTATAATCGATGATTATGAAAAATCAAAGAACAATCAACAAAAAAATCACAAAAAAGGAAAAAAAAAGAATAAAACATAAAAACATTAGTGTAATGTAAAGGGAATGCAGCTCATATTCACTATGACCTTGCTCTAACAGACGAATTTTTTAAAGTCACAAAACTGAGTACTCTAAAGTTATAACAATTCAAGATGATCTATTAAAATAACTTCCTCTGACAGGGGACGAGACAAACAGAAATATTACAACCAAAATGTAATATAACCTACAGTAAAACAGTCGCCTAATATGTTGGCAGTCATCTTGAACTTTTACAGACTTAACTTCTGAAACATAACAAAACATAACAATATTATTCTACAAATCATGAAAATTACAGTATATTGAGTGATCATAATGTAAATTTCCATTTTTTTTAAATGGCAAGCTAACTTGTTGTTCTTTTTCGCAATACTATATTCCAGGTCTTTATTATTGACAGTGTAAGCCTTGTAGCCTTCAAAAGATGGTAATTTATTTTGGAATTTACATATATTAAAATTAATATTTAAGTAAAAGAAATAAGTAAGTAAGAAATTTGTCATTATCAAAACCAAACATTTTTTTTTCAAAAACTGTAGGGTTGAAAGCTCGCTTTGTCTTCTCTGTAATAACTTAATAGTTTCCTTTCAAACAGGCTTAATCACAGGACACTCAGAAACAAATGAATGTAAGTTTCTGGGAAAATATTACAAAAAGCACAATTTGGGAATCTCCTCTTTATTTTGTACAAAAAATCGTTCAAAGCTATGGCTTTATGGAATAATTTGAAATACGAACGAATACGTGTGATAATGGTGGATCTAAAATTATTGACATGGATTTTTTTTCCAATTCTCTGATCAGGCTCTTGAAAATTTCTCCCAAAAGGTCATTTTGTTTTCAGGGATGCAAGAATCTGATACCACACTGTATGCATATTGGGATTTCTAGTACTAAGAAGTTTAGCTTTAATTCATCAAATATTATATTGGGTGTTAAATCTGACAAAACCAAACAATCTTCTGAAAGTTTTTCATAAAACTTATACTTTCTCCTATCTCGTAAACTAATATCAAAATCTAACACCAGCTCTTCAAATAACTTACTGCATGGATGGGGAGGGTTAAGTAAATCAGAAATAAATATAATCCCTTTATCTTCCCAATCTTGATAAAGGAAATATTGTTTTGATTTTGAATTAGTGTTTTTATTACACCATATACATTGACAATCACCAATAGAAGAGAGTGGGACATCCCATTCAAATTTAGTCAACTTTTCTCGAAATAGATACCACGTTTGGAGTGATTATGCTAATTGACAGGAATGTAATTTATCAAGAACACTTACAGGAGCATATGTTTGCCATAACATATCCTTCCTAGCACTTAACCGATTTAAAACAGAAATTTCAATAGTCTTCCAAACACTTTCATAATTATCATCGAATAGAAATTTTACCCATAACATTTTTTGTGCCAACTATAGGGATCAATCATGCGTAAACCACCAGAAGAGAAATCATACTTTTGTGCAGGGAGGGTCCGGTATGTATTGGAAAATTTGGAAAATTGAAGTTGTAAACCTCGGTTTGTGGTGTATTCTGGAGCTACAACTCTGATTTTATTTGTCGGCCTATAGAATGTTAAAAAGTATAAGAACACCATGCGAGATCAAATAAATCCATAAGATGAGCAAACACTTTTTGGAGGGCAGAGATGATAAAGAGCACGTAGTCTCGTTATGAACAACAGGAATGGACATTTCTGTCAAACGATCTTCATTTCATATTAATTTCTGTTTTGACACATACTAGTTTGGAGTGTACAGGCTGATTCCGCAGCGAGAGAGAGAGCTGTAAACAGCCGTTTAGGGGAAAAAATAAAATCCTTCATCGTAAAACTTTCGTCTTCTCTGGTTCATAGTTCTTACGTAATGGCCATTTTAAGCATTTTTTTATAGTTTTTGCTAATAGATTTTAGACTAAACTATATAAAATGAATAGAAAGCAAAATAATCGTATGACCTACCACATCCCACTTTTTAGTAGTAAGTTCCATGGGCGTAAATCCGGTCCGAGGGGTGGGGGGATTATCGATGAAATTTCCAAATATTTGGGGACACACCCAAATCAAGGGCCATTTCCTAAGGAGCCACATCTCTTAGCCTAAACATTGGCAAATAGCTTTTATTGTCATTACATTTTAGACCTTTCACGTAATGTGTTTCTCGATCTTTTGCTGTAATATAAAAGCGGTAAATACCATAGCATTAAATTTTGCAGTTC
>JZLH01S0115377.1:0-10110 GCA_001188425.1 Eucidaris tribuloides | reverse complement strand
ACACACACACACACACACACACACACACACACACACACACACACACACACACACACACACACACACACACACACACACACACACACACACACACACACACACACACATACATACACACACGCACACACACACCACTTTCAATCATTTTGAAAATATAATCAACTTTATATCCATACGAACTTCACATCTACTGATGACGTGTTCCCAACTTCCGGTAAAACTGAAATAAGAGAACATTCGTATGAAGGTGCATTGAACTTGCTGAACGCTACCTCGTCCTTTCTCAGTTCATAGAAAAAATACGACGCAAAGGGGTACATGTATTTGATATTATGGAAACTGTGTGTTGTGTGCGTGTGTGCGTGTGTGTGTGTGTGTGTGTGTGTGTGTGTGTATGGGTGTGCCTGTGTGTGTATGTGTCTGTGTGTCTGTGTGTCTGTGTGTCTTCGCGCGTCTGTGTGTGGGCGTGTTTGTGTGTGTGCCCAGGGTGTGTGCGAGTGTGTGAAGATGATAATGGTTTCCACCATTTCACGCGCTCATAGTTACGAAACTGAAATAAGCGACACTTACTCATACTCGACAACCGGTGATTTGTTAGCCCGCTGATGTCATTGCTGAAGCGTATTTTGTTTGCCAGATTTTTTGCTTTTACGGTATTGTTAGCCCACAAAATCTTCATAAATATTTTGAGAATATTAATATCATCCATAATGATTAATTCACTGGGAAATCGAATTAGCTTTAATTGAAGAAATACAATAAGAAACAAACTGAATTCAACTTTCAAGTAGAAATATATTACATGAAATTAAGTAAATATATAATTCATATTGTATATATAAAAAAAAGATTATTTGACAAAAAAATAGTTTAGGCTTAAAGTTTGAGTTACATGCTTACTATAAAAACACATTTGAATTATTTGCGGTAGTCTTTTTTTTTCGACATTTACGTCTAAATCATAATGAAACATTTCGAAATGTACACCATTTTCAAGTTATCACAACTTCGTCAATACTTTCTTAATTCTTTTATTGCTTTTAAAATGGTTGTTGTGCCTCAAGAAGACCAGAATTTCATCTATTTACCCTCTCAGAAACAGGAATTTTTGAAAACCATTCGAGCATAAATAATGCCCCAGATAAAATCAGCAAATACATTTTGTTTGGAGTTTAATTATCGTTCAACATTATTCGCCCATAGTACGGAAAAGTGTAAGCCTGAGGCATTTTAACGTGTTCGGTGACTTTTCATGCGCGGGATTTTGCCCGACAAAAAAGTGCATCTGAGCAGACTTGGGGGAGGGGCGTATTTGAATCGTGGCCCTAAACAATGTCGGTCGGTCAACGACCAAATGTCGGTGGGACAAACGTCACAATATATCGCTGACAGTTGCCATGGAACAAGGGATACTGCAGCTTTCTGAGTATTATAACACTTACTCGGAAAGGTTTCCAACGTATTATGTACTAACAAACATTTTACCCACTGGACCACGTTTGACAAAACGGAAGTCAAAAGAATGGAGATTAGTCAGTGGAAAACACCCATAGATCAACGTGTACCTCATCAAATTTGCATTTATGGAAAGTCCATTACACTCATTCCCAAATACTTTTCGTTACTCATATCCTATTTTGTGGAACGATTTGAAATTGGATTTTATGTCGTGTTCTTTTTTGTTAACCTTCACACTTTTGTTTTGAAAAAGAATTTTGATATATTCAAATTTTGAATTTCTATAAATCTGTATTGTGATCTAAAATGTTATGATTAGTCGAAAAATGGAATTAAATTTACCCAGGATGGCTACAATCAGAAAACCCAAGAAGTTTTTTTTTTTAGTAATCTCTTCATTTCTTTATTTATATGAATGATCTTTATCTTTTTATGATTCACTTTACAATTATTATTTAAGTTATGTTATTTCTGTCTTGTTTTATAGGGATTATCTTTTGATTGTGAGGCATAATCTAGGCCCCTATTTATTATTTTTTTTAATCAGAGATGAAATAAATAGATTTTCAACTTGACCTGTCCCCAACCACCAACGTTTCATTCTGAAGAAACGTATGTCCTGAAATTGATGTTATTCTGATATAAAACCAATCGCTGAAACTGAGAAAGAATGTAAACAGATGTAACCATTTTTTTTATATTATTGACCGTTTATTCAATTATTTGTCAAAATTGGCCTATTTAATCACTAAATTAAAGTACAGTTTGACATAATGATTGCCACGTATTTGATTAAATTTCGTATTTGTTTTGCTAACTCATAACTGCATCTCCCCTTAAGCATAGATTCTGTCTGGGACCTTTTTTCACCAAAATATAACATCCCTGTGGTAATAAAACCATGTTAAATATTCAGAAGAGCCAAGAACATGACTGCCCTAACGCAGTAACAAATGGGATAGCCTTCGTTTTATCTTGCGACTGTAGCTGTATTTTTGAGACTTGAAATCTCATATTTGTACTAAACAAATTCTAGCTTCCTAGCTACAATATTACATAAAAACATGTACCTTTAACCTCATTTTCACTGAAAATTGAGATACAAGGACCTGCCACCCTCATCACAACTTCTGAACTATAAACCCATCTGGTAAGTCAATCTCTTAAGTCGCATCGAGTGACTTTTATGATGGATACATTATGTCGTTTTCCCTCATTTCCTTATCTCGCCCACTCACTCTATGTCAAAGTCGCCCATATTTCTTGTCAATGCAGTTCATCCGGTAAATCCCCAATGCAAATACTTCAATCGTGCTACTCAATAAAACCGGAAACAGCACAATCTCTCAAAGGTTACGGCGATATTGTATCATTATGATTCAATTAGAGGTCCTTTCTGTCCTTCTCTGCAATTATTATTGATGAAGTTTGACTGATATCTAAGTGACCTGTGTATTGTAACAAATCAGCCAATCAGAACGTTCCACGTTCATGGTAAAAAAAAAAAACTGCAAGTGAATCATTTACCTTCTATAGGATTGCAAAGCGTACTAAATCCACACTTCAGTTAATTTAGAGAAAACGTTATCCTTTGCCCGAGTTTGTACCCACTCCTATGGAAGAAAATAAAGTCAAACTCGAAGTATTTTGTACTTGCTTATGGACTTTGGCTTGATATTTAATACTATCGGTAGATGTGGTAAACGTGGGGATGTTAATAACTCAGTTTTGATGCAAAATGGATTTACCGCGTTTAGCAACCGAAACTCTTTATTTTGCTTGCTAGTGATGTGAGTGAACTGTACTTATCACTTTGGGCATGTTGGGATTATGCCGCCAGCGGAACTCTGAATACGCATGAATGCATGTCTATGTCTTTGACCACTGATTTAAAGGTGCACATTCGATATGAAATGAATTTCTACCATTTAGACTAGAGTGACGAAAATTACATAATTTCCCTAGGCTACTTTAGAAAAAAGGAGCAAGTGACAAATTACGTACATTTAGGTTATTTTTTTTTTTTTTAGAACCTCCTACAAGCATGATGCATATTTGGAAAAAGAAATAATAAGTCTATTGTAATATATCTAAGTCAAAATACCGTGGAATTACATACCATTGCGACTGACAGACTCAAATTGCTTTTTTTACGAGAGAAGACACTTGAGTCACTTGTTTTCTTTTTCAATCAAGGGAAAAAATAATTTCCCATAATTCCATGTAAACAGCGTTTATTGTGTGGATCAGTACTGTGGTCGCAGTCATGTACATTTTACAGCCCGTATACTGCTGACTGTGCGCTTGTATTAACGCGCAATTAATAGATATCTTCTTAAGTATTTAAGACCATATTTTTCTACATGTGTTAACAAAACAAATATTCAATGCGGTTTCATTGTGCCCTGGCAGTGGGCATATATATCACAAATACCACATTCTACAACACTAACACCACCACATCCTACTCTTTAGAAGCGAAAAGTTGAAGGAAACGTTATTAAAAACAAGAAACAGTAGTCTATGACACCTGTCGTATGTTCCATTAAGATTGATATGGACTGGCTATGAAACATTAACATGGAATTGGAAATTAAATGTTTTTGAGACATTATCTTCTTTTCAATATCCACTAGTGTGTGCAAGTCGCCGGAGTAGTGACCGGGCAATGATTTTTTTTTTAAAGAAGATGAAATATATCACCATGATGAGTCACGAACACTGGAACGTTATTCTTCTATACCAAGCGTCTGGTATTTCACACGTTTTGGTGATATTACGGAGTCCAGATTTGTAATTGATACTACATTTCTACTGTTTCCCGTGTCATCGTGTCAATGCCGGTAACCAGTCATAGCCTGGTGGTATTGTCGCAGCCCGAAATAGTTGTAGATGGCGGGTTCGAAACCTGGTTCATTTTTTCTGACATGTTTGTTAAATAAATATAGATCAGCAGCTGCGATCTAAAATACAGAGAGAGACAAATGAAAAATCCATCACATCGCATTTTTACTGTTATGCGGTAATATCTTTCGAGATTCAACATTCAAAAATCAAGATTTAATACTTACTGACATTAACAAAATAAAATAACTTTGGCTTAAAAATCACGTTCTGGCTATTTTGGTACAATTAAACAAAAACAAAAATACATATCGTTATAAAAAGAGAGCAAAATACTATACTACTATACTACTACTACTACTACTACTACTACTACTACTATTACTACTATACTACTACTGCTACTTCTACTACTACTTCTACTACTACTACTACTTCTACTACTACTCCTACTACTACTCCTACTACTACATCTACTTCTACTACTACTACTTCTACTACTACTACTACTACTACTACTACTACTACTACTACTACTACTACTACTTACAAGTATTACTACTACCACCACCACTACTACTACTACTACTACTACTACTACTACTACTACTACTACTACTACTACTACCACTACCACTACCAAATGTACTGATTCTGTTACTATTATTACTACTACTAAGTACTACGATTAATACTGATTTGAAGACTTCTAATACTACTAGGCCTACTGCTACTACTACTACTACTACTACTACTACTACTACTACTACTACTACTGCTGCTGCTCCTACTACTATACTCTTATTGTTACTACTTCTCATGCTGCTGCTGCTACGATTGGTTTTACGATTATTACCACTACTTCTAGTACTACTTCTACTTCTACCGAAACTACTAATACTATAACCACTACAACTACCATTACTATAGTTGTTTCTTCTGTTTGCACTTTACTATTTACCCCTTCTGAAATAATAATAGAGTAACCATGATCGTAATCGGAAAAGAAGGGAGGGAATTGTATCTTCTTCTTCTTTTTGTGACATATGGCCATTATAATGCTAATTACAATATTCCATTATTCACCACCATAAAATATCCAGTGTAATATATTTTTCATCTATTTCACAACTTCACTGCAATTTACGCAAATAGAGTCATTAATTATTTATTTCACAACGACAGCAAAATAATTGAATACCAAAAACCCGCCTTTACAAACACCACGAATAATAACGTACAATCAATAACGTATATATACCATGTATGAGTACACGATTTGTATATTAATCTGACAAAGTTAATATCAATTTAGATAATGATATCCCTCCGGTCAACTTATTGTAGAGCAATATCCATTCGATAATTGGCTGATATATATTCAATCAATTAGATTCATCTACTGACAACAGCTAGTTGGGATATTAAAGGCAGCGAGTCTGTTTTGTATAGAGAAGCAAATATTATCTAAGGACCTTTGGAAAAGTGCATTTATAGGAGCTATAAACTCAATTTTAGAGGAATTATAGTGACCACTGGACTTTGACTTGAATTATTGTCTCCTAGACCCCCCCCCAAAAAAAAAACTTTGCTAGACATATTTTCCATAAATAGCCTAAGTACATGAGTGATGCTGTCCTACAGGAGGGTGCGGTGCAAATGAGATTCCCTGCCTTTAATGACCTTTTGTTGGTTTTATTCTCAATTACTTTGATTAATATCCAGTAAAATACATTCTGAATAAAATTGCGGTACGATGCTTTGAAGACGTTCTTAGACCGTTAAAGTAATATAATTATCAAGATTTGAAATGCAATCGGAGAAACGTCGGGGGAAAAAACCTCAGCAATTTGTTTGTTTGTTTGTTTGTTTTTTTGTTTTTTTAATTTTTGTTTATTCTTATTTTTTGGGGGGGGGTGGTGGGGGTGGTGGGGGTGGGGGGTGTCTATGCTGTTTATGTGAGCCCTATACCCCCCCCCCCAAAAAAAAGTAAGAAAAATGTAAGTTGCTATGGAAAATCGTGCAACCTTATTTTTGTTTACATATGTTTTGTTTTCCTATATTGTTAAATTTCTGCTAGCTTTCTTTCGTCTATTAAAGACCAAGTACAATTTTGGTTGGTAAATGATAAATAGATAAACGTGTTTATCTATTTTTAGATAGACTCAAACCTGTATTATCTATTGATGCCTTGAAAATCACACGTTCTGAAACGATTCGATTTGTGAGAAATCAATGACAACTAAAAAAAAAGTCGGGACCCCCGCCCCCCATGTTTTCTGCTCTTTGATGATGTAAAATTTACAATTTGTCAAATATGGCTGGTCGTTTCACATCTGGTTGCACACGAAAATTACTGCATAATATTGGGTTTTCCCTTGCACATACCACTGAAGAATGAAACATTAATGATATTGAATGGCAATTTGATTTCACTTCATAATATTAAATCGTGAAAAATATGTTTGTGTTTTGGAGACGGGTTTGCGTTTCTACTGAGTTTTGTTTTCTTTGGATAAACATATGCACTGAACAGGTTATTTTATAATTTGTCGATACTAAATTAAAATGCTCTATTTTGTTTGCAATGAAGCCATCCGTTTTTCCAAACCTTTATTAATTTGAAAGAATATCTTGAAATTACGTGGAACAATTACATAATTATAGCGGTAGTAACATAATATCTGCGACTTATGTTTAAAGGGCAGTGACATTATTGGGAGAAACCAAAAATGGCTCTTAAAAGACACTAAGAAAAAATCGAGTTTGCACCTTTAGCAATGTCACACCGAGAGCACCTTTACGGGTGCAACTTTGAGCCTTTTACACTGGGTGCAACTTTTAATGTGCAACTTTGCACCTTTAAGGTTTGAAAGGTGCACAGTTGCAATCGTAATGGTGCTCCCAGTGTGGCATTGGTCTGCACATTTAAAGGTGCAAAGTTAAACTTATTTTTCTTAGTGTGAATCAAACTGGTTGAAATATATATCAATGCATACACCAGCTGGAGTGTATCTCCTGGCTGGAAGGATTTAACTTGAATCTGTTTACTTAAGCCGAATCAAGCATGAACATACTAGCATTTTGTTTCTCTCGAGCCGCGATAAAAATACAATTCCATAGAACCTACAACAACAGATTCGTCTATCACAAGGAATACCAAAATGAAGTTAACTCTAGAATGAGTCAAACTTTTTGAGCACCAGAATTTCCACAGAAGAAATCCTTGCATAGTTATTTGAATTAATACTAATTTTCCCCCAATGTTAGGACATACCCAATCCTGCAAATTTCACTCGCTTTGAATAAACTGAAATAATTATGTGATACAGTGCTTTGATTGAGATTGAAATTGTAATTATCCGTGATTTTTCAATCTCCAAAGTTTAAGCTTAAAATTTTAGTTTCTAGTCGTTTACCAACATCAAAATATTTTGCAGCAACAGATAAATCAACAATTTTTAGCAGAACAATTAAAAACTGAGATTAAAATTGTTTCAATTGTCTATTTAGCCAGCCATAACCTCAATTAGATAATTGATTTTCAAAATTTATTGAGAGAATCACATACTTTAATTGGCCATAGCGAACACTTTATTGACATCAAAACAGTATATACATAATTGAACTGTTTCTCTTCTTTGCGACATCACAGCTCTATCAATTGAGCTGCAACAAAAATCACACAAACTAGAGACACCCCTTCCTGACCGGGTGAACGCTACAATACAGTTAACCATGGATCTAAAGATGTAGCGCTTATACTTGCGTTCCTGATCAATCGCTCTACCACTCCACAGATGCAAGAACTAACTGGAGCAATTAACGCGGGGAGGGTCGGGCATGGCACCCGCCCGCGTAACAACGCAGATCAACCAAGGCCTTTTACGACGCGCTAACGAAAGCCAACGTAATGAAACGATATATGTCAAACAAACCGAGTGTTCGATACAACTGAGAACACAAGCAGAAAAACATACGGCGGAAGAATGGCTGCGAGACTGGATCAGTAATAACAGGTTGGTGAACTGTTTTTTTGTTTTTGTTTTTGTTTTTTGACATTTTACTGTAGAAGAAGGTAGACAATCAAACATGAAGAAAAAATGTAACTTCTTCGTCTTCTCTCTTCGGCCGTTCCCAAAAAGTAGGAGTCGCCTATGTGGACACAAGCTCTCTACCGCGATCCATTCTATGATATCTCCTCAGTCACATCAATCATCCACATATCCTCTCTTACTACATCCATAAAATTTGGTCTACACCTTTTTTTCTTTTCTTTTTTACTGTGGCACCATTTCTAACCATCCTAGCATGTACTTCTCTTCTCTCCTTTGGACATGTCCAAACCTTCGCAGTCTCCCTTTCTCGTCTCATCATTATTTGCTGTTCACTCACAAACTCATTAATAATCCTGTCCCTTCTGGTCACTCCCAAAGAACGTTGCAACATCCTGAACTCTGCCACATCGAAATCTTCTTCCTGTATTTTTACAATAAAAATATAGTTAAAATGGCAAGATACAAAACAAAAATTAAAAGCACAAATTAAAGAAATACACCAACGGGATGGGACGTCACTAGTTCACGCCTAAGCCAAACTTTCTTTGCTTTCTTTCTAAACCGTGATTTAGTCAATTTATTTTAGTTTGTGGGTTTGCGGCTATTAAGCGGTAGCTGCATTACCATTTACTTACAGTGACAGAAAAATCATGCGTTTTTGGTAGTTATAAATTGCAATACCAATTTATGAACTGAAAATTGAAAAAAAAAACAGATGGCTAGAAATTACTGGAAATGCCTATCGCATTTATGACAGGTCCGTAATGTAAAGAAGTTAACAATTTCCCATTGTTTATAAACAATGAACTTTTGAGAATCATCTACCCCTTGTAAAACTTCTTTCTTAAATGGGGGTGTGGGCGGGAGATATTCTCACATTTTCGTTACTACACTCTTGCATTTTGCGTTGTACAAGATACGATTTTTCATGATTTACTTTTTCTCACAATGTAGAGACTGGGTCAGGGCAACTCTTTTCGACGACAACCTTGGAAATGAAATCTAGAGCCTTTTTATATCACGCCATGTACTTTCTATGGTAAGTAGTCATGGCAACCAGCCATGTGGTCCGTGTAAGATAAGAATCAACTTACCACCAGTATCCGCGCACTTTTGAGAATGATACACTGCACACGTGTGAATGTTGTAGTTGACTGATTCTCGCATATAGAGTTTTGTTAAAATTTTGATGCAGTGCCACAACTTAGACGCAACTTAACCCCTTATTTCCATTCTGAAATCTTGTTTGCCAAGTTTATGGAACACTGTTGCAAGGGTGTTAGGAGTATTATCAGAAAATATTGTCTTCAGGTGTTAATATCGATTTGGGGAATTTTACCCAGACAACTTGGACAATGTGTCCTAATGTGACTATACAGAGGAAAGAGGTACCGCGTGTGGTCTATTTCTTTGTTTTAACATCAACGACATGGGATGCAAAACGTACACACTAAGAAAAATAGGTTCAACTTTGCACCTTAAGCAATGTCACACACGAGCACCTTTACGGGTGCAACTTTTTACGGGTGCGACTTTGCACCTTTTAGACCAATGTTACACTGGGAGCACCTTAAAAGGTGCAACTTGACACCTTTAAAGTCTGGAAGGTGCAAAGTTGCACCAATAAAGGTGCTCTCAGTGTGACATTGGTCTGCACCTTTGAAGGTGCAAAGTTGAGCCATTTTTCTTAGTGTGTATATTCATTTGGGGCACTGCAGGATCACATGTATGGATCTAGGGGGGGGGGTGA
>JZLH01S0115362.1:46783-81676 GCA_001188425.1 Eucidaris tribuloides | reverse complement strand
CCCAGTTAAAATAGGGTTAACTTGCTCTCATTTCTTTATTTCTGCATCAATTGTGTGCACACTTTGTACAAATGATCCTTAGGTAATACCACATGTGGGTTGATGAGGATGATGAGGTCAAAGGTCAACCGTCATTTAGGGGTCGAAAGGTCAAATAATACTGTCGCTCATAATTTCCCTTTTTTTTGCATCAATTTTGTTCAAACATGGAACAAATGATCATTGGGTATTGTCACATATACAGTGTATGATACCTACAAAGGTTACGTCAAAGGTCATCTGAAGGTCAAATGGTTATATTGCATGTTTTATTGATCGCGAAATCAGGCGAGACTCGTGGTTTGCGAACCACCTTGTTAGTGAATGTTTGTGTTTGTGGGGAATAAATTTTAGCATTTATAGATACATGTAGGTGGCTGCTATAGACAGGTTTGATTGTATGTAGTCTTGTCTTCAGCATGTTATATTTCATTTGCAGGGAATAATTTACCTTTTCAAAATTTATGAGCCATAGCAGAGGGTAAACATTTTGTCAGCAATCACACAATTCAAAAGCAAAATTGCTATTGAAATCTGTATAGCAATTATGTTCAAAATGCACCCCAAATTGATTTGTGATACTAAGAAAGTTATTACCTGAAGTTTGATTTGGATACTAGTCTTTATAATGTCTCACACTACATGAGGTCACATTAAAATGTCAACTTTTATTTATTTCATCATTATTATGTGGACTGGGATGGAAGATAGCCTAATGTTGATCCCTCAAGAACTCCCACTGGCAAAATGTGGACATCAAGATTTTTCATTAGTGTGATGGTTATGTTGTTGTTATTGTTGTTGTTGTTGTTGTTCTTCTTCTTCTTCTTCTTCTTCTTTCTTCTTCTTCTTCTTCTTCTTCTTCTTCTGCTTCTTCTTCTTCTTCTTCTTTTCGTCTTCTTCTTCTTCTGCATGCAGACAGTCTTAGCATTAAGAAAATGAATATTGTTTCAAGTCTATATACAATTTCAGAAAGTCTGGTACATGATTAAATGGCTAGTTGCGAAAGTTTTTTATATTATTCTGGAAGATGTTGATGGTCTTTTCATTTCCATGATGCATTTTGAAACTGACATCCATCCATATATTTATTATTGACTTTATACTTAAATTCCGAAGGTTTATTATTCATACAATTTACAAAATCTTTAATTTGAGCAAACTCACAAAATATGTATTAATGTCTGTGTTTGTATACTGTATTTTCTGACGTTTTAGGAAGAAGCAATTGCCGTTTACACCTCGATTACCAAAACACTTGGAGCCGGGGATGCCAAGTGGGCCTGGATGAGACTAGGTCTGGTCCAGCTGAGAGCAGGACTAGGAACAGAAGCTGTGGAAAGGTGTGTATTGTCTTAGCTGTATCATGGTAATTAGACTAAATTCTCCAGATTTAAATTACTGGATCCACTTCATATGCCTAAATGTAAATAGTATGTACATGCACTGAAGTAATTAGAAGAAAATACTATTTAATAACCACTTTAATAGTATAAGAGATAGAAGCCCAAATTTGTTGGAATCATGTTGACTGTTAGATTTTGAATTTAATCATTGTGTGGCCCACACAAAAATAAATAGAAAATAAATTTCACCAAATACAGAGATATATTTTATATCAATGTTAACATTAATCTAACAAAATAACTTTAACTGCTTTATGTATAGAATTGCAAGGTAATGCAGTGACACGTTTGGAGTTTTTGTTAATTGTAGAAATATTTTTGTTGTTTTAAAACTTTCTCATTTCAGTTTTCAAGCAGTAGTGAGGGCTGATCCTGAAGACAAGTAAGTTGCTGTTTATATCATTTGTGCTGAACTTAATTTTTACAATTTTAATTGAATGTTTGAAGATTGCGTTCAGGATTTGCAAGACCACCACTTCCCTTCATATCATTACCAAATGGTAGTTTAATAATGAAAGTTTAATATCTATGTGTCATGAACGTATTGTGTTATGAGATAAACTAATATTTTTTTTCATGAGTTCGAAGTTTGCTAAGATAGGTGTTCGCATTACCAGCTGAGCGCTGCGGTCAGTGGCTGAGTAATATGGTTAACCACTGAACTCTGCATGACCTTTCGGCTAGCTGGCTGAGACAGGCCATGCCACACACCACTAATGGACTTGTCGTAAAAAGCATGGGGCCGTCGCTTTGCACATTTTGAAAGTTAACCATCCAGATTTTCACTAAAACTACGTAGTCCACCCAAAGGTATTATATGAGAAGTGTTTATTTCAAATAATCTTCACATTGTGAATGATTTTAGCTGATTTCATTCATTTTGCCGGTTTTTGGCATGCAAATCCTGAACCTAATCATTAAACAGTCATATGCAATATGAAATACCACTTTTAGAAAAAATAGTTTTCTTTCTGTCTTCCTTTCAGTAAAACACATGAAGTGATTTTTTTTGGAATAGTAATTATAATAATATTGATAATAAACATGAATTTATGTAGCGCAGCTACTATGCGTATATATTCAGCTGTGCTGGTTTGGAGCTCCCGTTTACTAATTCTACACAAAATACCTATATATTATATTTATAGAACAAGTATGATTTTAACTTAGATTTGAAGTCATCTAGTGAGGGTGAGCTACGAATTTCAATGGGCAAGCTATTCCACAGTTTTGGGGCAGCAATGGCAAATGCACATCCCTGAGAGTGATTTTTGTTTTGCCATGGGGAATTTGAAATAACAATGTATCCGTGGAACCGCACAGGCTATGACTGTGTGATTGGACTTTGAGTTGAAGCAGTTCTGTTATTAACCATCAAAGTCATAGCATTGGTCAGTTGTAGCTAGAATATGATGTCCATGTTGAAGACGTTTTACTAGCCTTTGAGAAGGACCTTGGGCAAGGAATCCTGACTGAAATCAATGCTGCAATTTTCAGAAATGCCACATTTCCAGAAATTTCTGGACAAATTAAAATTTTTCCAGAATTTCCGGCATTTCCGGAAATTTCCGAATTTACTGATTTTTTCATAAAGAAGAAAAATTTTATAGTGTAAACATTAGGATTTTGTTATTTTTTGCAATTTCTTTTGGATGTGAAGGTATTGTAACAAAATTGGGGGGGCTTGCCCAGGAATCAATTAGTTTGAATATACTTGTTTATTCTTCGGGCTCGTTCGTTTTACTCTCTCACACATGAATTTCAGGAAATTTGAAATGCTTCCTGTGGCATCTCTGAATTTTACTCAAGATGCACAACATGATATTGATGTACCCCATTGTGTAACACCGTCCTGTGCCCATTTAATAATACAGTGAAACCTGTCTATAGTGGCCACTCAAGGGAGACAAAAAATGTGGCCTTAATAGACAGGTGACTGCTATAGACAGGTTCTTTAACACATAATTTGTCTCCAAGGGAATCATTTCAGTGGTCACTATAGACAGGTTGGCTGCTAAAGAGAGGTGGCTGCTAAGACAGGTTTGACTGTAATAATAATAATATGTAGCTTTTATACAGCGCATTTCACGTTGCTGGGATGTAGTGTGTGCTTTTAAGTATGATTTAAAATATGATGCTTAAGCTGCACCAGGTAACAATAGAAATTTATAAATTGACAAATTGCAGAGTGAAAATGATGCTGAATTTGTTATATTTTTTTACCCCATTTATCAATATATGAGCTCATTTAAGAAAGCATTTTGCACATCAAGAGTTTTTGACCTGTTGGCTGCAGGAACCGAATGTGTCATGTATTAACTTTATGGGAAATTAGTCAAATTACACAATCTTGAAGGTAAAAGATTAAACTTTGGGAAGTATACCACACACATAACTTTTTCACAGTTTTGTAACCCAGGGTATGGTGCTGGAAAAACAAAAACTCAACAAAATTGTGGATTTCTGTTTGGTATACCTGGGTACTGCATAGTGCATTACAAGTGAAATGATGGTTTTATTGTGGTATAGCCCAAGAAAAGTGTATTGCAATATAGATACATGATACATACACAAGGCTTGCTTGACAAACTGGTGGTACTTTGATAGTCCAAGTCTACTCCTGCCAAAAAAAAAAAAAAGTGGGGGGGGGGGGGGTTATAATAATTTCAGTGTTTCAGTACCCTTAATAGGCTGCTGATAATGAAAACAAAGTGATGGGGAATAAGAGGTGATAAATCAACAGAAGACAATAAATGTCATGTATTACGGCGCACGCATACAGCAAAATGCCGCTCACTTGGACAGCTGCACCAGGCACAATCCCATCGATACTCCAATGCTTGTTGTACACTTCATGCAGTCATAACTCAGCCGGTACTGCATTGCTAGTGCAGGGTAGAGAATTCTGATTGCTGATTAGCTAACCGGCTCTTTTTTAATCTATACTGGTGGCAGTGATAAAGCAATAGTGATGATACAATACGTAAAAAAAATTATCAAATTTCAATTGTTTTTCATTGTTTTAGCGTGTTTTGTGTGACCCTCTCCGCTTAGCACAGGTGCTAAGCGTTGAGCATTTCTCAAAAATCGCGGTGACATTGCAGCATTCGTACATAAAATGTGACATTTTAAGGGCAAATTATGGCAGTGTTTGTGGCATGTTTGATCAGTATGATAGTGTGTTAACATGTTAACATGTGGCAAGTGTATGTATCTATATACAGAGTCTTTCACAATGCAAACAATATTTTAATTTCCTTGCGTTCGAATCATGGTGGGTGGTCGAATATAGGGCAGGTTACTCTTATTTTGGTTGCCCAACAGGGCCACCCAAACAATGGGGCAAATGTGTAATTGTGTCAGGAAAATAATAGGATTCTCTGTGGTACAAGAGGTTAACCCATATCTTGTCATATCATGCCTGAATTTGTGCTCTTTTGATAGACACTGCCAGGAATGTCTTGCAGAGGCCTACTTGAGTCGAGGGAGCTATCACACAGCCTTGAAAGCCTTTGACAGAGTCATTGAGGTAAGTCAGGTATTGGCATCGTAATATTAATATTAAAGGTCTGCAGTCAAGACCAGGGTGACCAGATGTCCCACATTTCCTGGAATTGTCCCGTATTTTGCTCCTTTGTCCCGGCGTCCCAACCAACCCTTCCCGGGACGCCTGTTTGTCCTGTATTTCAGAATATTGAACAAAAATACATAAAAAAGTGAAGAATGTTCATCAAATAACCAAAAGAAAACAAAGTAGAGACAAAAATGATATACAAATATATACTGATACGAGAGTCTCTGGTTGAAACTATGACGAGCCCGAAGTTACGTGGACTGTACTATTTTCACGAGGGGCACAGCCCCGAGGGAAAATACTAAAACGGTCAACGTAACCGAGGGCGTCATAGTTTCAAACAGAGACTCTCAGGACAGGACATTTGTTTTATATCCATCATCGAATTAAAAGGGAAACTACACAAAGTGAAAAACAAAGGAAAATGAAATTTACTTATGGTACCCCTATGAGTATATGTGTTACACGGCATACAGCTGCACAATATTTTTATTTGCGATCCGGATAGGGATACAATTCCATAAATATATACTCTCGTTGTGTACCAGTTTCGTAAACCTGTGAACCTCTAAACCACTAATTTAATCCTCATTCTTATATTTATTTTAATTGTAATCCTAACCCAAACTCGACAAACTTAACCCAGTGTTAATCTTAAACATTGCTAGGCTTCTATACGGGTATAGCACACTATAATGTTTCTCTCGTGCACGGAAAAAAATAGCGTATGGTACATTAAAACTGTATATACTTCTTCCACAAAATTGTCTTCCTTTAAAAAACATGTTTGGTTAAGATTTACTAGACTCAGTGAGCGTGCAAATGGCAAACAAAGCACTGAAACATTTTTTTGAAGTTATTAAGACACATTGCAACATATTTCTAATGTGGGGTGTTGTTTTGTGACTATTTATCAACTATTTTACAGTTACTATAGTTTTAATAGTTACTATTTTGTGGATTTACGTCACAAAGGCGACACCTCCATGGATCTAGTTGGAATATCATTAATCACATGATGCCCAATTGACCAACCAAGTATCAAGAAACTTACAATGACGGATATAACATTGATTAAACTTCTGCAGTGATTTTCTTGTTATGGAATGCAAATGAATATTAAGGCCAAACATATGCATGCAGCTAGTTTCATTGCATAGATGTGTAATACATCTCTATGTTTTGTTGTAACAAGCTATGCATACATACATGTGTGTACTGTAAATGCATTCAGTTGGTCCACTCCCTTGCATGATGCTTTGTCCATTATTTCATTTTCTGAAATCTGGTCATCCTGGTAAAAACAGGCTGGGGTAGCAGCCTCTTTGACTTAAATGATGAAATAAATGCGCAAATTGTGTCTCACAATGCAAAGTTTGTGTCTCGAGCTTCATGACGTTGCATTTTCTCCTTAAGCCTCATGGAGAAGCTCGAGACTTGTACTGGAATCAAGTCTGCTATGTATCTAATGTTACTACACTACTGTGAAAATTTCATGCCAAACACTTCCTCCTTGTTTCACAGTTACTATAAAAAATTACTGTGAATTATTTTGTAGCTTCGTAAGTGTTTTATTTTCTGTCAGTGTCTATTACTTTCTAAGTAATGCATACTTGTTTCTCCTCAGGAAAACAAATTCAAGACAAATCCTTCTAGCCTGGATATGCACTCCAGGCGGTGTTTGTATTGGTATGAATTTCAACACATTTGGTTATAGTGGCATTTTTTGACTTCTCCCAATCATTTCACTGCACGTTAGATATCCTGTCCATATCCCAGTCTTAATTTCAGTTTTACTGTTTTATTTCTCCATTCTTTTAGCTGGATCCAACATCAACGTACTCATTGTTCAAGTAAGTCTTCATTAAAAGAAAACAAAATTAAATGAATTACACTGAATAATGCTATTTGATTGTAATGTGCCAATTACACATACACCAAGGTACATGACTTTCAAGTATGCAACAGCTTATTACCCCTCACCTGACGAAGTCTGAGGGGGATACACTAATAACGCTGCTGCCTGTCCTTCCGTCCATATGTTTGTAACACTGGTTTCTGTTTGATAACTTTAGAAATGTTGAAGAATTTTAATGAGGCTTGGTATGAAGGAACATGATATAGAAATACAGCCTAAGTTTGATTTCTGAGTCTGTAGGTCAAAGGTCAAAACTCATGTGAAAATAGCTATTTAACTCAATTCTGCTCAATAACTTTACTAATATTTGATGGATTTTAATGAGATATGGTATGAAGGTACATGATATCAAAATACAGCCCAAGTTCGAATAAGAAGTATGTAAAGGTCACAGCTTCTGCTCAATCACTTTTGTTATTCAGCAGATTTTAATGAGATTTAGGTACATGATACAAAAATACAGCCTGAGTTTAATTTTGCAGTATGAAGGTCAAAAGTCAAAATTCACTAAATGCAAAAATAGGTATTTAACTAGTCGTTAATTGTGAATAATAAACCTGTTTTTGTTTGTGTTCTGTTCTGTTTTGTTCAGGATGGCATACATCAAACAATCACTTGGGTTATATTCAGAGGCTGTTACTGAGTATGAGGCTATTCTCAAGGTGACACCGGACTACGTACCAGCACTGAGTGGTAAGATCAAAACCCTGGAAAACAACTTTTTGCCTATCAGTCACTCCTCACTTCTCGTATTATTTCTTGGAAAGATAAGAAATGTTAAACTTGTGTTGTGGAAGGTATTCAACTTATCACCAATACAGTAGAGAATCCCATGATTATTTATGGGTATGCTGATTTTTTCCATTAATTGCAATACTTACACGTGGAAGGTGCCAGTTGCGTTATGTTTTTGTTTGTCCGATGATTCATCTAGCTGTTACAAGCATCATATAACATGTTTCCAGTTTAAAAGAATCTGAGCTACACAATTCCCCATGCTACCAGTGTCTCTGATGAGGTGTAAAAAGGAAGTTCTGAAAAAAATAGCAGTTCAAACTATCATTATTTGGTTTTAAATAGTGAAAATCATTTAGCGACCATTCCAGTTTTCCACCATAGACTGCTGTGTCTCACAATTTTCATCAGCTAACACTAATTCATATGCTGATTTTTATCTGTACATATTTTTCCAGAGGCAGCATAACTGTCTTAAGTTTTGAGTTCTACAGTGTTTATTTGGCCATTCAAACAATTTCATATGTGTCAGATAGCAACGTTTAACACTTGTTAATTGGAGCTTCCTCAGTGTTATATAGTGTCTTTAACTCCACATTTTCATGATGATTTAAAAACCTGTTGATTGGTTTTTACTTAAAGACACTATATAACAGTGTGGAAGCCTAAATTTAAAAAATTGTCAAACCTTGCTTTCTGACATATCTGGTAGTGTTTGGATGGACAAATAAACACCTGAAAACACAAAAGTTTGGACAGTTATGCTGTCACTAGTACAATATGTGCAGATTCAAATTGGCACATGAATTTCCTATCCGGGGATAGAGAATTCTGCAACACAGCAGTCTATGGGGGAGAGCTGGAATTGTTTCTCAATGATTTTTACTTTTTTAAAGCACTTACTGATCGTTTTAAACTGCAATTTTTTTCAGGGTTTCATTTTTAGACCATGTCAGAGACACTGGTAGCATGGGGAATCATGCAGCTCAGATTTTTTAAACTGGAAACACTGTTATACAGTGCCTTTAATATACTGTGACAAGTATTGCTTAATGTCTTATTTGTCAGATGTTTCCCTAATGTTTTATGTTTCATATTTTGTAAATCTTCACTGAGTTGTTTAGTTAGATCTTGTTAAATATTTTCACAAATAAGCTATCACAAGTTATTATTTTGTTATGAGTGTATAATTATGTTTTTCTCTATACTATGTAGTTTTCTGAATGTTGGTTCCCTTTATTGGTGATTACACACGTATTTCTCAACCTGCACTGGCTTCCAGTTAAACAAAAGAAATAAAGTGACTAAAGTGACTGTAAAACTCAGTTTAAATCTGTTTTGCAAACTGACCCCACAAAAACTGCTTTTGAACCTTGAATATCAATTTAAATGTGCTATGTTTCTTGTGTAGAGTAAAGGACCCTTGCGACCGTCGCCAAGAATCGACCACAGCGGGAATAAAAATATTTTTGGCATTGTGAAAAACTCTATACATCGTATCCATTACACTTGCCACATGTTAACACACTCTCAATAGCTTAATCAACAATGCCACAAACATTGCCAAATTTTCCCTTAAAATGTCGATTTTTTGTCGCGAAATTGGCGATGTCGCCGCGATTTTTAGAAATGGCGGCCATGCTTAGCACCCTGTGGCTAAGCAGAGGGGTCATCAAAAACCCCCGTAAAAAACGAAAAATCACGAAATTTGCGGCAGTAGCGGTTTTTTACATACCGTATCACAACACATGCTCTCATCACTGCCAAGCTGGTAAGGCTGAGAAAAAAAAAAGGCGGTTTAAGCCGAAAGGACAATCCGCGATCAGGATTCTCTCCTGCATTTCGCGATGCGGTAACGGCTCTATCATCGACCGCGCGCACGCGGGTGCAACAACAACGCATCGGAGAGCCGCTAGGATCGCGCCTGTTAGCGCCGTCCACGTGAATGGTCCGGTTTGCCGCTGTGGCGTCGCGCGCGCACGCGGCGCGCAGCGTACATAGAAGTTTTGTACTAGGGTCGATTGACGGCGCATACCCGGCCGATACTTGGGCCAACAATAATACGTATCCGATCGAGTTTCTTTTGATAACTTTATTCCAGTTTCGAAAGTTTTATTTCCAGATTGGTGAAAGGTAAGTACATATACTTTTATTTACATCCATGTATTACTTTACATGTGTATAGAAAGAAGAAGCTATTAATGCAAGTGCTTAAGTGTCGAATCATGGGTCTTTAGACTTCTAATTTATGTATCTTGTTGGTTGTTGCTTTTAGAAGTGCGTTCATTCTAAGATTGAATATTTACACCTGTACCATGAGGAGCTATCTGATGGAATTTGGTGCATTCTAAAATGCATAGTTTATTATTTTTTGTTGTTGTTATTTATAGTTATCATGCTGGTAAGATCCAAACAATTGTTATTGTCTTTAAGCCAAGTATAGTTTTGGTAAATGGTAAAAAGGAAATTCTTTGCAATGTAATTTTCAGATACACCTATATGATCTTAACGCAATTCCGTCTGATAATTTGCTCGCTCTGAAACCCTCCCATTTTTAGAAATTACTCAAAATGAAAAATTTGGGGGTCCCTATAGGTAATGTTTCATACCGCCTAGATGCTTCTCCTTTAACTTTCTTTGTGCGCAGGGCCCTGATCCCTAGCGTGCGGGAGTTAATTTCAAAAGAGGCGCTCAGTATCGGGAAAGGAAATAACTAACTGACTCAACTAGCATATAACTTTGCCACAAAAAACGTCGTTTTCAGGGAAAATGTCCTACAGCAAAGTTGAAGTACATTTTACAGACCTTCTTAATGCGTAAAGGGTGTTTAGAAATATACATCTGAGATTTGTAAAGTAATGGCTAATTGTAACCAACATACATGTAGTTCTAAGTTTCCTGCTTGAAAATATACAACTCCATTCAAATAACACAAGAGGGTAAACCACAAGTTATAGATAAAAACCTGACTTGTAACAAGTTCATGAAAGAGATGAGTCACCAAATGAGAAGTGAATGAAGAGATTATCAGTGAATAGCTCGTCTTATTGTAATTGACTTTTCCAGTTCCTTTTAAAGTTAACTTGTGTCTAATCCTTTGTCCTATTGTATCACGAAGCCTCGATTGTATTTATCGATTTTTCTGGTTCTTTAAGAACCTAACATAATACCCCCGTACTTGAGGAATGTAAACAATACAAAGAGATTACTGCTTGTATCCGGGAAATCAGTGTAATTCGGGTGAATACAATCGTTTCTACGTTTGAGCGTGAAATGCGAATCCCGCACGCTGCAGGGAGTGCATGGATGCGAATACCGCGTGTTAAGAGTTAATTTAAACATTGTAATTTGTTACTATAAATAGGAGTGGGCTATAAATGGGTGATTTTTGGTTTTGCTTAGGAAACAGTTTTTTTGTGTTCCATTTACCCTATCTCAACGTGAAATGACAATATTTTTGGTCTCGAGTGCAACAAAAAAGTGTGCAGGGCAAAAATCCAAAATGGCCGCCTGTTTTTCTGAAAATCACATTTTTGGCCATAACTTCATCATTTTGAGGTCTTTTTACATGCTTATGGTGTCTTTACCTATGTTTTGGGGGTCATACAATCTGTTGGAGCATATAGGAAGAACCACAGATAAGTGGAGATTGACTTAATACCATTTTTGACCAAATTTGCCCCATTTTTCCCTCCCAAAATTAGCATATTTGACTCGGGGTAGGCTATAAATCGATGATGCTTCAAAACCAACATTGACATCTCTCATTGGAAGCAGCTCATTGTACTGATCAATATGACACCATTTTAAAGAGAATCGGGTGAAAAATGTGGCATTGTGGGCCAAAAGCCTGATTGTCTGGGGTGACAAAAATACTTTGTGAAAGATTGACAAAAATTTTGTCTGATTGACCAAAACCATACTTGTGCTTTTATGTTGCAGGTCAAGGAGAAACCTACATATCACTGGCCAAGGCTGCCCTTCATGAATATTTCCATGCCAGAGCAGTGTCCTATACACAACAAGCTATCACTGTACTGACCAGGTATTCTTGAGCAAACACCTTAACTACACTCATGCTCATAACTATGGAATATTTTGTTGATACTTCAGTTCTTTCTCCTATATCGTCCAAAATTTTCAAGACAGTTAATTTCACAAAAATGCAGTATGTGAAGCAATTTTTGGATTTCATGAGATGACTAAAGTAAAAACTAGAATACATTAAGCGCAATAACAATTATTAGTTTTTTTTTTAAATCCACAAAAAGCATGAAAAAGTGTTAAATTAAAGTAATTTAAAAAAACAACACACAAAAAATGATAAATTTTGATCTAATGTCATTAATCATTAAATTAACATCAGAATTGTCTGTTACAAGTCTAACAACGCGCCTAACCACCACGTGACTCAACAACAACAACAATACCGCCATTTATAAACACAGGTTTTAGCGTCGAGGGGGATGCTACAAAATGCTCATTATTACTGAAATACTTAGATTATAACTTTTTCACCTGGGGTGAGCAAATATTAATCCCAGATGTACTGTTCACAGAAAAATGGCAACTTGTAAAATGTCTTTTAAAGGGAGAAGGAGCCAGCAACTAACAGGCATAAGTAAAGAAAACATTTGAGTTCTTGCCAACCAATCAGATTGCACGTATACATGGCTGAAACTGACCATGCGTGACCGATGCATGCCACCCGACGTGTGTTAGTCACGCCGTAGTAATGGATGCACTGTTTGAATCGATAAGCTCCTCCCCCTATGGCTGTTTCTGCAAGCTTTATCCCAACATAAAACTTGCAAAGACATAAAATAAACGCAAATTAACTAAATTATAGGACCTTGCTGAGTCTGAGTATCTTACAGTAACCCTTATTTAGACTCTCTTTATCACCATATACCATAATTCTCACAATACCTTTAATGTCATTTTTTTTTCTTAACTTATGCCTGTTAGTTGCTGGCTCCTCCCTTTAAGTATTTCATAATTATGAGCATGAGTGTATTTAAAGCATGTAATGAATTGCATGTATATTATTTAAGCCCCCTTCCTTTGTACTAAGATTCCACTGCTCCCTTAAAATATTGATGAATCCAGTAATTTTTGTTAAAGAAAAAACAATGAATTTCTTATTTCCAGACTATGTCGTAGCGTTGTCATTCTGAATTTGTGAGAAAAAACAGGATTCTTCACAGAAATAAAATAATACATCCACTCAACCTAGTTAAATCCAGGATTATCTATTGACATAACACCTAATAGGGCAAGAACATTTTTTTTTCTCAGATGTTGAAGATAGAAAATTTGTTGCCTATAAAGACATTACTAAAATTAATGTGTTGTATACAAAATGTAAACACACACAAAAAAAATAACTCCCCTCTTTATCAAAATACCATAACTTTTAATGAAATGAGTTTGAGCAACATGATATGGCAGGAATGTTCACTTTTGTGTAAAAATGTGATTAATCCATTAAGTCATGCATGTTTGAACGTGCATTAGAGGCAAAATTGTCACTTTTCAAAAAATATAGGAATCGTTTCATATGCCAAAATAACAGTAAATAATGTAATTTTTGCTTTATTTATGAAGTGTAGCTCACTCAACCTTGACATGGCTACAACTGCTTATATTCTTACATTTTGCTGAAAAAAAATCCACCTTCAATTGTTTCAATAAACTTAATGGATTTTACAATTTCAAACCTTAAGAAGGATGGATTTTTTTTTAAATTGAGCTCACTGAACCATAAAATATGTGAAAAGTGTCGAGGGAGGTGTAAGGGAGTCAAACAATAGATTACTGTATACTCTGAATATTTCACAGTGGTTTTATTTTCGCGAATTTTGTGACTTCCTGAATGCGAAAATTTTCACTTCTTGATAATCCTGTACAAAGTGAATGCAAATGCAATAAAATCGCGAAAATATACTCTCGCGAATTCTTCGTCTTGAAGCAAAATCGCGAAAATATATGAACGTGAAATATATGGCATATATAGTAACATAAATAGTGCTTAATCATTCCCCAAAATCATAATTTGTCAAAACCCTGTATCACAAATCCCCCCAAATGACCCTTGTGAATTTTGAAAAGTGACAGTTTTGCCTTTTATATGTTACATGCTCACTCATGCTTGACTTGACAGATCAATCACATTTTCACACAGAAGTTAGTCATTGGGTGCAGAAACACTCCTGCCAAATTATTTTGCTCAATTGGTTTTGTCAAAAAGTTCTGGTAATTTGAAAAAAAGGGGAGTTACTTTTTTGTTGAGTTTAAGCTACTGTCACACTGCGCCGTCTAACGATTCCGTCTGCCTCCATCTAAAATATTTACCTCAGACGGTGTCAGACGGTGGCAAATGGAATAGAATAGAATGGAACAGAATGGAAAAGCACCGTCAATCAACGTCTAGATACGTTTGTTATCCGGTTGAAAAACGAATGAAAATGTCATATAAACGTTTAATAAATGTACATGTTCTTTTTTCGGACGCAATCGTTAGACGGCGCAGTGTGACAGTAGCTTTAGATATCAAAATGGTATTGTTAGAAAGTTCTGGTAATTTTAAAAAAAGGTGAGTTACATTTTTATTGTGTTTGAATACTTAATTTGTTAAAAATTGCCTTTGTTTTCCCTCAGGGCAGTGGTATTACGACCTGACCTGTGTAGTGTATGGAAGCTACTTGGTGATGCGTGCACATTGCTGGCCCCTCTGCATGATAATCTTATCAGGTAACATTTGACATTCCTTAAGAATTCATAACACTTTATTTCACTGTATACAGATGTGTGGACAATTCATTTATCCATTACCATCAAAAGACATGCATATGATTTTTTACATTTTATAAATTCCTTATTATGTGGACTTAGATTTACCATTAAAACTTGATGTGTGCTTTTTGAGGCAACTAGCATATTGGCAAAAGGCAAAAATTTCTTTGTACAATACTTACAATGAATGGTATTACACTAAGTCTTTTGTCTTAAAGTACAAGTTTAGTTATCCCCTCGCCCGACGAAGTCAGGAGGGGATATAGAAACACCGCCGTCCATCCGTCCGTCTGTCCCTCCGAAACACTGGTTTCCTTTCGATAACTTTAGTAATGTGTGATGGATCTTCATGAGATTTGGTATGAAGGTACATGATATCAAAATACAGCCCAAGTTCGATTTTGGAGGTTGTAGCTCTAAGAGCAAAGGTCATAGCTCATTAAATGCAAAAACTGGTTTCCATTCAATAACTTTACTAAAATGTGACAGATTTTGATGAGATTTGGTATGAAGATACATGATATCAAAATACAGCCCAAGTTCGATTTTGGAACGTGTAGGTCAAAGGTCATAGTTCATTAAATGCAAGAACAGGTTAATCTAAATGTCTGGAAGCGAGACTAGGGCATATGTAGCTTTGCCCATAAACTGTTTAATATACAAATACAAATTCTTTGCATACTATTCTGACAAAGGTTGCTCTTAACAACCTGGTAAATTGCTGGAGGCTTGCCAAACATATCAACAACTAATGTATTCAATTTGCATTTCTGATATTGAAAATTTATTCGTAAGAACAGGTGAGAAAAATAACTCTTCAATAGGTTTCAGAAGAGAAAATATCCATAAATTTGAATACATTATTAAATGGTCTCTTGCATATTCATATTTGGGTTGAAAATAGGTAAAATCAATTTTAAAAAGAATTATTTTGAAAAAAAAAATATGCAGGCTGCCATATCAGAAATCTAATCATTTATGGGGAAATATAAGAGGCATAATTGATTAGATTATCAGGCCTGTAGTGTAGCTTGATTGGTTTTCCCAAAATATTTTTTTTTGGAGAAATGTCCTGATTTTTTACACACTTTTCAAAATTAAGGGGTAGGGGTAGTTTTATGAATAATTCTCCTGTTTATTTATTTGTAAGGAAAATGCAGTTATAATAAGCTTATAGCTAATTAAATTTGCAAACTTTGAGGGGAAATTCAGCCCTGTACTAGCTTCTTCCTATTAGATTTTATAGTGGTTGAAAATATGTGTCACTGTGAAAAGGGGCTTTTTTGGGGTATCATTTGTCAAAGAGCAAAAAAAAAAGGGATATATTCTAGTTTTGTGGATACAAAAAACATTTCAAAGTAGGTGGAGAAAATTTTTGTCACCCCCAAACAGCTATTTTTGGCAAAAAATGCTCAAAAATTTGATATTTTTTCAAAGACGATGAAAGATACAGGATTCTAGGTTGAAAAAACTGAAAGTAAAGATACGTTTACCATAGAAAAGACATACAATTGTCATGTATCTCCATTGATGAACAGGTAATTTTCCCAGCTAAATATTTTTACACCCATTTGTCAGTGAAATGGTGGTCAAATCTTGATCTTGTCATACATCATAATACAATTTGATTTTGGATTATGTACACTTATGTCAAAGGTCAAAGGTCATAGCTTACTAAATACGTAAAAATAGCTAATTACAAATTCCGTTCAATGACTTTAGTAATGTTAGATAGATTTTGTTCTTCAAGTATGTATGCCAAAGGGCAAAATTCACACTTCATTAAATATGCATATATGTATGCTATATGTACCCGGTGAGGGGATGCTACGCTTTGCGTTGTCCTTGTTTTTTTTAATTCATTAATGAAAAATCTGGGGGGGGGGACCCCTGAGATTTGTCATTTATTAATTAAAAAACTAAAGACATTCAGAATCTGTTATTGGTGTAATATGACCTTTGGGCATAAAGCTTTCAAATAAAAGAAAAATCACCAAAACTCAACTTGGACTTTAATCTGTTCTTGAGCACAATACACATTTGGCAAGTCATTCACACATATTATGCATCAAAGGACCAATTTTTTTTGGTACATTTAGAACAAGAATGTGGTTTTGAACTTAATGTTTGTAAAATGTCTTTAGATTTTCACAACAATGCAGTTTGTTCTGTCACAATAGAAACCTGATAGTTTTAAGGCAAAATAGAAGGGACACAAACAACAATCCCCTTAAGCCCACATAGAGTTATATTTCTACCATGGCATGATGAGATTTGATAGAAAGCACTGAAAGAGATAATGTTGAATAGTACTGCAGTTGTTTGGCCAATAATCTTATACAGGGTGGCCCAGAAAGAATGCTACGAGTATGATCGCTAATTTCTTCACCATTATCGGCAAAATGTCATTAATTTTTATTTCGTTGGTTAGAACATTCTTTTCCAATAAAATGATACCAAGATTATTGATTTTGAGTGAGGCATTTTGATTCTCAGGCCATTTTTCGGAGGCAATGCAATTTCCCAAATTTGCCAATTTTTCAACAGCGGCGGTCATCGGAACGCCGAGATATTCTGGCGTCTCAGCATGCCATACCGGACAAACTGTGATGACAATGGGCTGGAATGCCCTCGCTTTCAGAAGGAAGACGATGCGAGCTATGTCTCCATTGTCATCGCGGTTTGTCCGGTATGGCATGCTGAGACGCCAGAATATCTCGGCGTTCCGATGACCGCCGCTGTTGAAAAATTGGCAAATTTGGGAAATTGCATTGCCTCCGAAAAATGGCCTGAGAATCAAAATGCCTCACTCAAAATCAATAATCTTGGTATCATTTTATTGGAAAAGAATGTTCTAACCAACGAAATAAAAATTAATGACATTTTGCCGATAATGGTGAAAAAATTAGCGATCATACTCGTAGCATTCTTTCTGGGCCACCCTGTATATTGTATATACTTGTATCATGGTAGCAAACATTATTATGACTGATAACTTTTGGGGATGAAGGGGAGAGGGGATGGGATTTCAACCATCCTTAAATAAAGTCTTACTCTGAAATGTTCATGACTGTCTTTTTTTCACAGGATTTCAGTTGATGGAGTCCTGATATCAAAGACTAAAGGTTCTGTTGAGATGATTGACAAAGGACAGCTACTTGTGCTTGGTGGAAGGTAGGGTCATTCTGATTTTAGTAAAATTGCAAATTTGAAAAGTTGTGTTCCTTTATTATCCCCTCGCCCGACGAAGTTGGGAGGGGATATAGAAACGCCGCCATCCGTCCGTCCGTCCGAAACACTGGTTTACGTTCGATAACTTTAGTAATGTTTGATGGATTGTCCTTGTTTTAGTTACATGTAGTAATTTACTTTGGTTTAACCCTGTACTTAAAGTTACCTGTTTGCAGAGAGGAATGAGAACAATACTGCCCCCCCCCCATGACAAAAGGGCATAACTGACAATTTGGTGTTTTGGAGATATTGAACAAAATGTATTTTGTTCAAAGCCTTAAAGCCCTATTCAGTGTCAGTTCAGTTCAGTTCAGTTCATTTTATTTAACACTTCGCATAAAAACCACAAAAACAATATATGACAAAAATAATGACATTATAATCAATACAGATTAAACCAACAAACAAATACAACTGTTGTACATGTATATGCTAGTGTCCATTTAATAAGCGGATTATGAAACAAAGGGACACTACTAATTATTTTTTTTTTGTTCTGCATGTTTAGCATGATGTACTGAGTCCCCTACAACTCAATTTTGAAAAAAATGTCAGTTATGCCCTTTTGTCAGTGGGGGGGGGGCAGAATAGTGAGTAGGGATGTAGTAATCCCTCCTAATTCTCTTGTACCACTTTCATACTGAAGGCGAAGTGGAGTAACTCCACAGTAACTCTGGAGTGAGCTGATATGCTTATACTGCGGACCAAATTCATGATACCTTTCATACCGCAGCAGTGTATCCGCAGTCATTTTCATGGTTTACATGAGAGACTCGCGAATTCGCGCCATTATGTGTGGCCAAATTCCGGAGCTGAATATCCTCAACCAGTGGGTTGTGCAAATTTTGCAATCAATTGCTTTTTACACTTATTTGTACATAGGAATACATGACTGCTTTTTGATATCTCACGATATTCTCTTGCCAGGTTTTATTTCTGACGATTGTCATAATGCTTGAACTGTGTACAAAAACATGATTGAAAATGCAGGGCAGTTGGCTCAAATATCATCAGTTCACGAACTTAGATAAGTTTGATGGTTAGGATAATTTATTTGGTATACTTTCGTTGAAAATCAGGAGAACAACTTAAGTCAGAAATCAAGAATCATATGATTTGAACGTGCTATAAAACAAAATCAAACTCTCCACGACTAAGCACACTCCTGACAATGGGACAGGAAATGTAAACATGCTTGAGATTACTGCGATAAGCCGATACCGCAGTTCTGGTCTGGAGTTACTCCGTTTGTAACCCTCTTCTCGAAGTGGGTTAAGTACACCACTTTGTATCTGGGTTGAAAAATTTTCTGAATTTTCATACTGCCCTCCGAGGTGGAGTAATTCCTCTTGAACTCTGGAATAACTTCACTTTGGCTTTCAGTATGAATAGGGTATAACTCTGTAATACCCCTTTCATACTGACAGCCGAAGTGGAGTTACTCCGGAGTCCAGAAGGAGTTACTCCACTTTGGAGGGCAGTATAAAAAGTCTGAAATTTTTTCGATCCGGATTCAAAGCGGAGTACTTAACCCACCTCGAGAAGAGGGTTACAGGCGGAGTAACTCCGCACCGGAAGTGCAGTTCGGCTTAACTCGGTAATCTCGCGCGTGTTTACATTTCCTGTCCCAACGTCACAAGCGAGTTTAGTTGTGGGGAGTTTAATTCCGGGGTTTGATTTTGTTTTGTAGCTTGTCCGAATTGTTTGGTTCTAGATTTTTTTGACGTAAGTTGTTCCCCTTGATTTCAACGAAAGTATCCAAAATCGATACCCTAACCATAGAACTTATCTAACTCCACACCAAGTTCGTGACCTGACGGTATTTGAGTCAACCACCGTATTGTCAATCGTGTTTTTGTACTCAGATCGCACAGATCACACAATCGTCTGGCAAGAGATCAATTATTAAGCAGTCAAGTATGTAGGCCTACAGACCAATGTAATACTAAGCAATTGATTGCGAAATATGCGCGAACCGCTTGTTAAGGAAATTTGGCCACACATAATGGCACGAACTCGCATGTAAACCATGGAAACGACTGCGGATACACCGCTGCGGTACTCTCAAGTATGAAAGGTTCAGTCCGCAGTGTAAGCGTATCAACTCACTCCAGAGTTACTCCGGAGTAACTCCACTTCGCCTTCAGTATGAAAGTGGTATAAGAATACTCTCCTCCTATAGGAGGTTCAGCAAGTCATTCACACCTTCTCTGCATGGAAGCAGTGTCAGGCATGCCAATTTTCAGGTAAAAGCCTGAATTCTGGCCCTGACAATCTATTTTCAAGCAATATTTCAGGATTTTGTTTTTTAGTACAAAATAACTCATTTTAGGCAAATTTCAGGTCTTTTTAATTATGAGTTATTACTGGCATCCTTGAAGTGTGTTATTTTTGCAAAACTGAACGTAAGATAATAATCAATTATGAATAGGATCCAACAGTTTCTATAAATGTGTGGTAAATAAAGATTTATGTGACTGTATCAATTTAGATTCTGTAGGACTAAGAGAATTATTACAGCCTTACAGGTACATTTCGAAACAGTACTCAACATAAGAATTTAAATTATATGGGCAATTCCGTGAATTTTTGGACAAATCACAATTTATATAAATTGCTCTATCTCAAACCATATTACATTTTGATGGTTTGAATGGGTGTGAATCATGAGGAAACAATGGGGGACATCATTTCTACTCTAAATTTTTCGTCTTCAACATCACCCTGTAGGAGAATTAGAACCATACATGAAATACAACATGTGGGACTAGTGTGAATAAATCCCAGTTTTATGAAAAATTATCATTTATTCTGCAGTTTTTTCCATGCCAACAGCTTCTTCTCATTGTGTTGAAAGTAATAAAGCCCCACATATGCATACTAAATCTGACAAAGACAATAAACGCAAATTTGTGTGGATGGACAAAATGTAACGTAACTTAACGTAACTAACCATGTTTTTGATGTTGAAGTTAAAAATGAAAATATTTTTATCAATAAGTTATATATCAAATGGCTTATCAAACACCAAAAATAGCATGAATACCACAGTTTGTTTCAGTTGAAAACAGATTGACGAAACTTTGAGGACAAAGACTTGTCATTCTTTATGTAACGTAACTAACCATAATTAAAGTTCTTTTTATTACCCATTAAAACATGTCTCATGATTTTGCTTTATGTTGTGAAGTAGGTGCCAGTCTAGAGAACTGACAGTACCAAAACAGAAGAATAATATCAAAGCATATTCATGTAAGAGCCAAATGTTGAGTAAAGTTTGTCATGAAGTGTAATGTAACTAATCATGGAATTGCCCATATGAGAAAATAAACCCATCTGTATCTGGAAGTATCTGTCAAGTTCTGCATGAACATCTCCAGCTGTACCCAAAGTTTGAATCAATATAAAGATGAGAGTTTTGACTTCTTTGTGAATTTCTCATTCTGCAGATGTTACAGCAGAGCGCTGCAGAGACAGAAAGACAGCCCCAGTTTGTGGCATGACCTCGGGGTCAACTACTATCATCAGAATCAGTGGAGTAAAGACAGGAATACTGCCTACAAAGCCCTGCAAGTGAGACAAATATCATTCATGATTTTGTTTGGACTGCCCGACACTTTTAAATCATCTCAGAACATTGCCAGATATTGGTGCATGAATCAAAACGTGCGCTGGCTTCCAATTAAATATTCATTCAAAAATTCTTTTTTTCTCTCTCTCTTTTTTTTCTTATTTTGTCGTGTTTTGGGCTGTTGCCATGGAATTGCTTCAGCATCTTTACCTGAACTTTGTGCATTTCATCAACCAAATTAATCTGTTTGTCTTACAATCAAGAGATTTTCTGTTTACTCTGTTGGTAGTCAGATGATAAATATTTTTGTGAAATAAATTCACTTTTAATTGAAGGGGTACTTCACAATTTGAGTTAAAGTGATAGGCTAACATTGTGGAGCTTCAATTTAAAGAATTGTCAAACTTTGATATCTGAGCTACATAGTAGTGTTCAAATGGACAAATAAACACCCTAGAATACAAAAGTTTGGAAAGTTACACTGCCAATGGCAAGTTATACATGAATAAACAATAAAACTCGGGGCGAGTTTTATTAACCTGGGTGTACACACAGTAAGTCTATGGGAGGAAATGGGCAAGTGAATCTGGTCAACTTACGATTTTCACTTTTTTAAAGCACTAAATAATCATTTTAAAATACAATTTTTTCAGGGCTTCATTTTTAGACCTCATGAAAGACACTGGTAGCATGGGGAATCCTGCGGCTCAGATTTTTTTAATTGTGGTAAATGTTAGCCAATAACTTTAATACACGTATGTCAGTTGTAAATCTACATTTGGTTCAATAGTAAAGTCAATAAATGAAGTCCTGATGTGCATATGTTGAAAACCATTTGCTGCCCTGACACCCCCCCCCCTCCTTATTTGCTCACATGTTGGCCTTAGGTCATTTTCAAACAATCATTTTCAACAATTTGAGAGTCTTAAGGGCTCATATCTTCCCACTTGGAGGTTATGAATGGATGATGACTACCATATTAAGGTGTATGTAGGACTGGCATGTGTCATTACCAGTTTGATTTGAATTCTACAATTGGCAAAATAATTATGATTATAAAAAAACGGTGCGTGAATGACACAACAAATTTGGACATGGGTGGTCTGGACCATATCGGTTATGGTAGGATTGTACCAAAGTAAGTTATCCAAGAGTACCATGAGTCCTAAAACATGTGCAAATATATAGATTACTTATCTAATCATATGTAGTCACAATCAGACCATTCCCTCTCTCTGGCAATAGTCGGCCCCCATACATGGCGTGAGTGACAGACAAAAATGCAAAAATACCCACCTTAAACATTAATTACCCTTGTACTAAATTCACTGTGTTACGACATATGATAAATTATTTTATGTAATTTTCATGGAAAACTATCATCTAAGATATCTAGTTTCAAAAAATATTGAAGCCTATTGATTTCTTGCAAGTTTTAATTTTCACCCTCATGTCCACTTTTGTTTGAAAATGGCCCTTAGTAGTAGAGGCTCATCCTCATCACAGTACTTTGACTGTTTTGAGCCAACAAGTGTCTGCTGGTACGTGGGGGGGGGGGGGGTGTAGACTAATGGGTTAATTTTAACTTTTTGAAAATAAGAGAAAACATTTCCATCACAAATTACTGTCCTGATGATGAATCATGCTTGTTATATTGTTTGTGGTATTAGTATATGTCTTTATCAAGATTTATCATGATTTCATACATTTAAGTCGGTATATCAAGCTGATGATTCATGAAACAATTATAATTGTATCCTCTCCACAGTATTTGAAGAAAGCCATCAGTTTGGATAAATCCAATCACTCTTATTGGTCATCACTAGGAGTGGTAGCTGCCTCACCAGGTGAGAAAAAATACCCAAACAAATATCTTGTGGGAAAGAAATGGAATTGTGGTGAATTTATCAGCATTTTTTGTAATGATTTAGAAAATAATGTGTGGTAGCATTTTATTAGCATGCAGATGAATTTTGGCATGAAATAATTTTACACTGCTAAATAAATACTCTGAAGAAATTTTTAATCCTTTAAATCATCAAAACAAAAAAATGGGAAAAATATGGTAAGATCTAGTCTTTGAATTCTTGATACAAGATAATTCATCCAAAGAATGAGCTCTGTGATTTGTCTGTATATCACTGAATATGAACTTGTAAGTGGTAACTCATTGTACAATTGGTCGTTAACCAATTCCTTCCAAGATTTGTGTAATTCAAATAGAACATCTGGTTTCCACATGCAACAGATTAAGAGTAATTCTTCTCTGTTATGTATTTACAGCTGTTGATGATCCTCGCCTGGCACAGCATGCATTCATCAAGTCTATACAGCTGGAGGCAAAGGTGAGCTGATTGGATTTTTGTCCGTAATAAATGGAATTTGTTTCTCACTGAATAAAAAAAACTTGCTGAACTTACTAAACTTACTGAAGTGTCGCACATCCATCTTAGTAGTGTACCAAAGTAGATTGTAGTGTGGCAAGGATGAGCTGGCTATTTACCCTTAGTAACCCCAAAATGACTGTAATTCTGTTTTAAAGCCATTGGCTAACATTTACCACAGTTAAAAAAATGTGAGCTACATAATCCTCCATGGTCCAAGTGTCTTTGATAAGGTCTAAAATTAAAGCCCTGAAAAAAATTGTATTTCAAAATTTTTATTTAGTGCTTCAAAAAAGTGAAAGTCGTAAGTTGACCGCATTCACGTGCCCATTTACTCCCATAGACTTACTGTGTGTGGATCTGGGCTATTTTTTACTCTCCCCGAGTATTGTTTATTCATTCATATCTTGCCAGTGGCAGCATAAATTTCCAAACTTTTGTATTCTGGGGTGTTTACTTGTCCATTCAAACACTACTATGTAGCTCAGATAGCAAAATTTGACATTTTTTTCATATTGAAGCTCCACAATGTTAGCCTATCACTTTAAAGGAAGATGTACCTGGGAAATAATAAATAATTTCAGGATTTGGGCAGGTATGAAGAAGGCAAATAATTACTTATTCATCCCTCTTCATTTTATATGATTGACTTTGTTGTTAATATGAAAGTTTGTTCCTTTATGACCTTGCTGTTGTACATGGTGTACATGTGTAAATTAAATGAAGACAATGACTTTTTAGAGGGATTAAACATCAGCAATAAAATTAGTAAAAAATAGTGGTCCTAAGTACCATCCAACCAGCCAGGACTAATAAATATATACACAAAACGAATAAAGAATAAAGAAGTTAATAAGTATATATTATTCATCTGTCAGTACTGTACAAGAAGCATTATAGCATAATTATCTTATTGTTGTGAACTTTCGTGGTCACAAAAGTAGACTGGAGTTGTTTGATGCTAAAAATGTAAAATTGCAGTATGTAATATATCTTTCCCCCTTTTCAATTTATTTTTGTCAGAATGTAGTGGCGTGGACCAACCTTGGAGTTCTGTACTTATGTCAAGGAAACCTGAAACTAGCCAATCAGGCATTTATTGTATCACAGGCCTTGGAGCCTAACTATGTACAATGCTGGATTGGACAGGTACGTCAGGTTACACAATTTCTTACTGAATATTTTGTTAAATTTTATTTATTTTTTTTGTCAAAACAGTTTGTTGATTTAAACTGAAGAGATAGATATTTCCTGTTTGGCCCACATATGACTGCAGAAATCTGATTGATAAATATATTATTTCTATCCTCAAATTACTCACAAAGTGCTGGAGGGTATTATAAAGTAATCAAAATGGAAAATGTGTAAATCTGTATCCGCATCCCAAGAAAAATAAATCACATTTGCATAGAGTATTATTTCAAAGCCCAAGTATAATAGTTTTGGTAAATGGTTAAAATGAAATTCTCTGATAAAATTCTTTCTAGATAGATTTACATGATTTATCAATGCCCTGAAAATTGCTCGCTGTGAAACCCTTTCATTTTTTTATAAACTACTCAAAATGTCAATTGGGTCGGGGGGGGGGGGGGTAGGAGGGAGGGGGGGGGTAGGGAACCCGTGGCGATTTCCCGATTGGTAATACATATACCACTATTATGTTCTCCGATAATTTGACCCTTTGGAGACTAATTACAGGATATCTCAAGGGTCGGGTCTGTGGAGAATGCATGTTATACCGGGGGGGGGCCAGTGTCATACAGCTAAGTGTAACACCATGCGCGTGTGAAAAAACGAGTAAAAAGGGTTGGTTTTCACGGTCGGCGATGTACTCGCGTACATTGAAAAGGGTATCAAAATCGCCAAAATCAGGAAAAATGGGTATACTTTTAACAGAATGTTTCTTTAAAAGGGTATCTTTTCAGACTTGAATACTTGTTTAGGGTATCTTTTCAGACTTGAATACTTGTTTAGGGTATTCTGAGATCAACAGATAATTACTTGTTTAGGGTCCATTTTGAAAGTCCACACACGCACATGGTGTACACCTTGTAACGACACTGGCCCCCCTGGGATGTTGTAATAAAATAAAATCATCTCCAATGGGTTAAACATCAAAATATTTCACTTTGAACAGTTTTCAGTAGATTTGATGTTGCTTTCTGTCACCCAGAATACTTTGTGAAAGATTGATGAAAAAGTTGACTGATCGACCAAATCTATACTTTGGCTTTAAGAGCCATTAATGGTTCACTTATATTCATGTCAATGCAATTATGCACAAAGAATTTGACAATTTGTCACAGTAAATGTATTTGAAACAATTATGGCAGTATAATCACAAATACCACACATATCAATCTCTGCTTCATAATCAGAATTCTACACATCAATCATTGCTTTATCAAAGTTAGGTTTGTACTTTCAAAGGACAGTATCTGACATGGTAGTTGGTTGCTGGGTGATGCATATGTGATTATTTAATAAACAAATTATGTAGGAAAGTGTTTATCTGTAGAAATGAATGGCACTGTGCCATGATGTTTGGCTTGATTTATTTAAAAAGGTTATTTTCACCTGTATTTGCTAATTTTATTCTTTATCAATTTTCCCACCAGAGTATGATTGCAGAGACACTGGGCAGTGAGGAAGCTTTGGATCTGTTCCGGCATACCACTGAAATGTCAACAAATGTAGGTTTCTTATTCGTTTAGCAATCCCAAATTAATGTCATGCTGTCAGTATATGCTCAGTCATGAATTTGTATATTTATCATGCACCTTCAGTTAGCAATCATCTTGTATATCTGAGCCTTACAACTTTTCATTAGTAGAGTAATGCTTATGCCTACAACATGTTTTGCACTAAATATTGTAACGTCTTTCGTCGGGGGAAAGTTGCTTGTTGGAAATTACTCCTCAGGTAGCGGGTTCGAAGACTCAATAAAGAACGAGGTAGACACTAAAATACAGTTCAACAAGTTCATTAATGAATATGGGGATATAACAGGTTTATCCCTGCTTATATCGCCAGAATTACAAAGTATCCATACTGCTATGACAATCCACAACCACCAATTGCAAGTATCGGGTGCAACGCCCAGGCAGCACTGTCTCGTACAATGCCCAGGCGCGACAGCCGAGCAACCACTCTTTTGGGAAGAAAGTGCTATATTCATATCTTACGCTTGAAAGTCACCTAGCTGATGAGACCCACCCACGCAGTTATCTTCATCCGACTGTCGTTCCTCTTGTAATCAAATGTCAAGGGTGGCTGGCCTTGTGGTCTGTAGGCCCTGATGTTATGGGTGTTGACAGTTGCATTCAATGAAAAACCTGCCTCATCTCCTATGACGAGGTCTTCGAACCTATCAGGTTGATCAAGCAGCCACCTACAGAAACGGAGACGTCTTTGGCGATCGCCTGGCCTAAGGTCATGGTGTTTAATCATCTGATATGGATGGAAATGTAGGTCAAGGCATGCTATTCTGTTGAATGTTGCAGAAGGGAGCCCAAGAGTGTTTCGACGACTACTGATAGACCCATCAGGATGATCTTGGATGGCTTGACAGGCAGCGGCGATGTTTTCGGCAAACCTTCCGCTTCTTCGGCGTCCAGATCGACCACGATTGAGGTTGTGGCTGGTACTAGTTGCGGCATACTTCCCAATGTTTCTGTAAACTGTTGATTTGGAAGGACATCTTACATTAGGGAAAACTTTGTGGAAACGCCTAAGGACATGATTCAGATTTTTTGTGCGGTGAACTGAGGTCTTGCCATGTTGCTGTCATGTACGTTGTGCCAAAGGAACGTTGATTCCTTAAACATGTTAAATTGTATCCTTGAAAGGAAAATATTAATTCTAACAGGAAAGGATTCATGTCTTTCAAAGGCACCATAACCTTTATTGCACACAATGAAAGGATTTGAATAAATTACAAGCTCTCCCCATTTATAATGCAAATCCCCTTACTTGGGTTGACAAAAAAGATTTTTTTTTAAAAGTATGAAGGAATATTCAATGCCAAAAGATAACATATTAAAATGAAAAAAATAAACAATTCAAGTAAATAAATAGCTTTGTAAATGAATTTTGAAAGCATAATTCGGAAATATTGGCAAAGATAATGAAAAGGTTAAGAGGAAGTCTGCTGATTAGCAAGAAGTCTGATGATCATATTTCTCATTTTCTGCCATTTTGGCGCAAGCCTTTTTTTTGAACCCCCGACAAAAATGTTACGTGTTCCCTCAAGCATAAACAAACCTTATTTTTTTTAATGGCATTTGAAAGATAAGACTTCAGAGCATCTATTAACATCAAAATATAGACATCATAATTTGAAACAAAATTTTGACAGACTTTTCAAAACTGTCCCGTTTTTTTTGAGTGGCTTTCTCTGGTTGGGAACTGTGCAGTGTGATTTCTCACTCACTGTCTGATTTCATCATCAACTTTTCTGTGATGACCGTGCTTTCCACGGCCATCTTTGATGTCCAAATCGGTGTTCAAGACTTTCTTCTTCAGTCGCGACTCTTTAATCCCATGCAAGGCTAAGAACGCTGCTTTACACACAATTTGTGTGTTGCTTCCAACAGATAGAGAGTACACATACATTAGCTTCGTCGCACAACATCACTCCCGTTTTCCAGGCCGATGCCTCATATCTGTATCGCGCTTCTCTGTAACACAGCCACGGAGGTAAATATTTTGCTTTTCATGATCTTGCAAGTTGTTGAATCGTGAGAAGATAGTTGACCTTTCTTCAGCAGAAAATTTGCGGCAACACCCACACCTGCATTCAACAACAGCTTGTTCTCGAGCTGCGATGGCTTTGCCGGATGTATTAACGTAAGCCTCTCCTTCAAGAAAAAACAAAACAAAACACAGTTGATCAGTTTGTGGTGTCATTATATCTTTAACACTATAAGTTACAAAGCCATCACTGGAAGTGATGATTTTTATCCGCTCGTCCGACGAAGTCAGGAGGGGATATAGAAACGCCGCTGTCCGTCCGTCTGTCTGTCTGAAACACTGGTTTCCGTTTGATAACTTCAGTAATGTTTGATGGATTGTCATGAGATTCGGTATGTCTGCAAATTGGGTTAGATGAGTACCTAGTTCTGAAGTTTTATGATTATTATTAGTTAAAAGAAAACAATGTATAACCTACCTATAGCTCTCTTTTTCTTCTCCTTTGTTGACTTCCACTGTGTGGCGTTGCTTCTTTTCTTTTACCAACTTTCTTATCCTAAAGATCTTGTAAAACATCAACTTGAGCAACATCTTTACCTCCCTCAGGCACATCCATGTTTGGTGGTTTCAGTGTGTGTTTAATTGATGTTGTTTGTGCCTTAAGCTACGGTCACACTGCGCCGTCTAACAATTCCGTCTGCCTCCGTCTAAAATATTTACATCAGACGGTGGCAAATGGAATACAATAGAATGGAAAAGTACGGAGAAGAACTGTTTGTCATCATCTAGATACGTTTGTAATCCAGTTGAAAAACGCATTAAAAAGTCCAAGAAACGTTTAATAAATCTACGCGTTCGTTTTTCAGACAGAATCGTTAGACGGTGCAGTGTGACAGTAGCTTAACATCCTGTGTGCACCAGAGTGCATCATGTGATTCATTTGTGTGCAGCTCTTCAGCTTCTCTTTACATTGGTACTTCTTCTACAACAATGGTGGACTTCAGTACTTCTTTGTTGAAAAATCCCCATTGTTATGAAAATGAAGGTGTCATGTTTTGGGTATTTGGAATTGTTTTTTGGAAACTGATACTTGGATATGTTTTTACATGGTATGGAAATAAATTTAATGCAACAAACTCATTTTTGTCAAAATGTAATTTAAGTACTTCTTATTCTACACTCTTCAATTGAGACATAAGTACCGATTCATAAATTCTAATTAAACATTTGTTGTTTGAGTAACCACAATGTAATTATATTCAACAAAATGTGTAAACATTCAAATTTGTTGTGGATGCTCTGTAACATATTGCTTCTAATATTGATTAAGAAGGGACAATTGTAATTCTATATAGTTTACATTATCAATAAATCTAGTGGTCATAATAAGAAATCAATTTTTGTACTAGTATGAGTAATTTCCTCAAAATAGTTGAAATTTTGTTTGCAGAAAGTTTTGACATATAGTTTCCTAAATGTCTACTAAAAGTTGTCGACAAAGTACAGGATGAAAATAATCTTGACAGTCTTAAAAGTTCTCAAACATTATGTTTAAAGCATTTTGGAAGTGATCATTATATTTGTTTGTTTTGCATTTTACATTTCATGTCGTGAAGGTTGAGGGTGCCTGTGGTTATGCTGATTTGGTGTGCGGTACTGTCTTGGACCCAAACCTGAACAAGACCTCTGACACCTACCACTACAACATCACTCAAATGAGGGCAGTCCCTGCTGCTTTAGTTGCTGTGGGCAAGGCTGCAGGTTTGGCAAGAATAATTGTTTGTAGTTGAAAGTAACTCCAATGATATGAAGATTGTGTTCTTAATTTGCATACCACTACTGTTTTTTGTTTTTGTGTTTTGTTGTTTTTTTTTGCTCAGATTTCATCTAGCTTAAAAATCATACAACTTACACAGACAGTGCTCAAAATTTGAAAATCAGTCATCCTATAGGTCAGAGGTTTTCAAACATTTTCTTTGAAGGTCTGGATGTAAAACATTAAGAGGTCCGGTACAATGATTAATCAATTATACATCGCATGTATTGACACTCGGCAAACAGAAACAATGTGCGGTATGATTTGCTAGAGAGACGGTCACAACACAGAAAATATGCTGCTAAATTTTGTGTCATATTTGGCCAGTCAAAATAATGAGGTTTGTTTTATCTGATCTAAAGTGAATTGCTATACTAAAAAAAAACAAGAAAAAAAAAAGCCTTGTGTGGTCAGGATCAGTTTCTTCCGTGGTCTTGACATTGGGAAGTCCTGCTATAGGTTTTGAAATAGCTGTATAAATAATAAAACATTTGGGCCGTTTGCCATTTTGTGCGAAATGATAGTGTGGATTCCAGACAAAGGCTGTAGCTTTCACCCACTTCTCCATAGCAGAGGCTGATCAGCACTGGTACAACTACACTGGTGTGAGTTTCTGACTGTGTGAGCTTTTATTAGCAGGTATTCAGTTTTCACTACATGACAGTCAGACTCGTGTAACAAAAGTCCTAAAACAGTGCGATTGTTTTGAATTTTAACAGTACTTGTTTTCACAAATGTCTTGCTAAGGTTTTGTAAGAGGTGCAGATTTGTGTGAATCTTAAGTCATTTGTATTGATTTTAGCTTACTTGTTCAACTATCTCAGTTTTGGATATGAAAATTGATATCATAATCTTTAAAGGCAGTATTATCACAGTGATCAGGTGTAGAAATGCATTATAATTGAGAACAGTTTTTGCTTCAGAAAAAACCCAAAAGAAATTTATTTGACACAAAATATTTCAACTCACTAATGCTTTAACTCTTAACGTGCCCAAGTCACAAATCTGCACCACATAATCTGCATACACACAATGTCCATAGATCTGCAATTTCCACGGCACATTAAGAGTTAAATAATGACCTAACAGTTTCAATGTGCATTTGCCATCAAAGAGGGAATCCCCTTTGTTTCTGTAATTCCACAGTGTGCTGGAAAAAAATGCCCCAAACTCCAAAACATATGGAGGTGTCGTGGTGTAGTGGGTTGTTCTCTGCCTTTGATGCATGAGATGCTCAGTTCAATTCCCACCATACATACTTTCGTGCTTCAGCATAAAAATTATGACTATATAAACCTGAAAAGAAGCAATTCATCAGAATTCTTACTGCACCATTTATACTAAGGCCTAAAAAAAAAATTGTTGTATTGGATTAATGGCTCACTGAAAAATAGGGTATGTCAGGCGTTTTTTTTTTTTTTTACGGGCCATTATCAGCGCTCAATGCTCTCACTTTATGAACTATAAAGGCCACCGCACACTGTGCGATTTTCCGTCGCACGACTTACCGATTTGCATCTGAAATAAATCCTGGAAATAAATCAGCGTGTACGAAATATAAGCTTTGTTTTTATTTCGGATCCAAGTCGGTGCAGTTGTACGACAAAAGTCGTGTAGTGTGCAGTGGCCTTAAGCCTACAATCGGCCAATTCGGAAGCCGCTATTTCTGGCAATAGTTCATCAATGACGTCATTCAAGCCAAAGTTGAGAAGGACACTGAAAATAATTTTTGGCCCAAGTGTGCCCATCACCTTTATTATGTAAGATGCCATGTTGAGTTTAACAGCTCGATCATCGCTAGCTACATGTAGTTAATGCAGCTAGAGGCTATAGCTAGTGAGGCTCCATATAGAATCGCACGAAGTCCGTTGTATGCGCGCATGCGGCGGGAAATCGCTGTTCTGTCCGCAATACTTCTGAGTTTTCAATTCGATTGCAAAGTCAGCATGATATGCGATACTATCGATAGCATTACAAAGAAAGGAAAAAAAAAAGTAGGGTCAGGGATGTTTTTAGGGTTGGGCGGGTTACACCAATACAACAACTTTTTTTTAGGCCAAGTAATCACTACATGGGCTGTAATGAGCTCAATTTCCTTCTTGCCTCCATCCCTTCAGATCGATTACAAGTCAGTGCTGAAGCTCACACCCTTCATGGCATCCTTCTAGAGAGAGATGGACTACATGGAGCAGCGCAGAGTTCATACAGGAAGTAAGTGCCGTTTGAATTTGTCTATCATCATTGCTGTAGGTAGGGCAGTACTTCGAATGAGGATATCAGGGCTGGCAACTCTTTTTCATTCAGCGTGTTTCTCTAATAATAATCCATATTGTATTCCAAATAGACATCACAAATAGAAATCTTCCGAAAAATCATTTTGCCCAATTGATCGTGGGCCCGGCAGCCACTGAGCAGTGCCAGATCGACGTTGCTCTATCCCTTAAATCGTTGAACGCCAAACAGGGTAGCAGCAACTCCCATCTTTTAACATCTTTTGGTCTGACGCGGCTGGGGTTTGAACGGGCTTTAACTCCCGACCTCCCGGTCGTGAGGCGGACGCTCTAGCAACTGAGCCAACACACCGGTTCTAATGAGCATACCGTATTTATCCCGTTAAAATAATAGCGGTGAGCTGAGCAGTGTGTTTCTATTGGATTGAATTTTCCACAAAGTTTGATAGATCATATAATTGCCGGCTAAAAGTTCGTTGCCGCAAGGTATTGTGGGACGATCGAGGTCAAATTTATGTTCAATCAAACAAACGCGCGCTGCAACCAGGTGTCATTTATTCCGATCACGTGGTTTTGTTGATATCTGTTTTTTCGTCAGTAAATACCGCAACAGGCTGTTTCTATTGATGTCTTACGGTATCTTACAGCATCTCTCGCCGCTATTATCCTACAAAAAGAAGGATAATTAGTGGCTAAACTTTAGCGACTAAAAAACGGTTAATGGCAGTGAATGTCTGTTTCTGTTTGGCACTTTTACTCCATTAGCCAGTTCATTCCAGAAAACTAGCTCCAATAGAAACATGCTGATTAAAGACTGATGCATTTTGGCCCTCTCTTATGCAATATTTTTTTATTTTTAGTACATTTTCATTGGCCTCACAAATTTGATACCTCAGTTATATCATTGGCCTGTGGGACTCTCATGCAAATTGATTCACAGAGGTTGGCAAGTTTGATATTGGTATACTGTGCCTTGTCTAACCTCCAGGTTTACTCTTTAGATGCTTTGTTAGCAGACTGGTAGGTTCGTTGCCACACTTCATGTGCCAATCGGCACAAATCTCCAATTACGAAAGTTAGAATGACTCATATCACATGATCTGTCTTACTCCATTCTTGAACACAATGGACATCCAGCAACCAATTCACACACATATGCATCAAAGGGCCAGGTCTTGTATGCAATTGGAATGAGAATATGGTTTTAGAACTAATGTTTACCAATACCATGGCACAGTCATATTTGATTTAAAGCTTCGCAAAGAGTTAAAGGTAAATGACATGATTGCGGGGTAGTTCCTCAACTTGGTCTGATACTACTCTAGAATACAAGGTAAACTATTAGCAAGGCTTCTCCTGATTTGAAAATCTATGTAGTCAGAACGTTCAACTCATTTAAAACAAACAATGTCAATACACTTAGTAGCATGGAAACCTGCTGTGTGGCTTCTATGGGGCTTATTTTTATCCTACCCGGCAAAGCTAAGACTACTCCTAATGTTTTCTTGATTCTCCTCAAGTAATCAAATTTTACAGACATCCGTCACCAGGTGGACGAGAATCCACATCTGCTACGTGAACAGTTGCGTATAATATTTCAACTCATTTGGTTCTTGAGGCATTTTCAAGTGTTCCCAGTGATGTCACTAACCTTTAAAGTGATAAGCTAACATTGTGAAGCTTCAATTTAAAAAATTGTCAAACTTTGATATCTGAGCTACAAAGTAGTGTTTAAATGGACAAATAAACACCCTAGAATACAACAGTTTGGAAAGTTACACTGCCAATGGCAAGTTATGCATGAATAAACAATTAAAACTCGGGCGAGTTTTAATAGCCTAGGTGTACACACAGTAAGTCTATGGGAGGAAATAGACAAGTGAATCTGGTCAACTTACGATTTTCACTTTTTTTAAAGCACTAAATAATCATTTTGAAATACAATTTTTTCAGGGCTTCATTTTTAGACCTCATCAAAGACACTGGTAGCATGGAGAGTCATGTGGCTCAGATTTTTTTAACTGTGGTAAATGTTAGCCAATACCTTTAAGAAAAATTAAATTAAAAAGCAGAATTTCTCATTTAATGTACATTTCATAATTAAATCATCATACTCAATATTTGTCTGTTTTTCACAGATTTCTTGTGTATGTTTTCTTTTCATTCACTGCTATTTTCCACCAGGGCGTTGATGAGGATCGAGAATAGTGGAAAACATGTTAAATTATCTTTGGGATTCTTTATGTACTTTCATCTTGTAGTTATGCATTCATTTACATTTATTATTTGAATATTTTGGCATATTGGTAGTGTTCATTCTGAGACTTTATTTGCATTCGAAATTCTGTTTCATGTTGATCATTGCAGAGCACTTGAACTAGTACAGGCGAGTGGAGATCAGTCAGCAGTGAACATAGCCCTAGCAAACCATGCCAGAACTCTAAGGTACAGTTAGTGTTTTATTGTTACAGTCAAACCTGTCTAATAATAATAATAATAAT